>JAAAKE020102864.1:0-18053 GCA_010014785.2 Anisolabis maritima
CGGAAAGAAATTTTAAAACATGTGATACGATTAAGTAATCCAGTTTGGATTAAGTCATCAAAACAAGTGCTTTTACAATATATAAGAATATAAATTTATGTTAAAAGTAAATAATTATTTTATTTATAATAAATCAATTTTATCTTATACATTAAATTTTGCTTGTCTTCATTTTTCGACAATGAGTTGCCTATTCTAGACAAATCATTATTTCACTTTTTGATAAACACATAATCGGTTCGTCAAGAACGCAACATTTTTAGATTTGACAAGAACAGAACATTTGATCTTTATACAAAGTCATCTGTCAGAGGAAGATTTATCAAAAAAAAACTAAAACATCAGTAAAGTACTAGTACCCTTTTGACGATTTTATTCAAAAGCTTCGAGGTGCAAGTGACGGCCATACCAAGTTTAAATTCCAGGCTCGTATCTTTTTTAATTTTTGAGAAATCTTGTTCCGACACAGACACACAAATACATAGACCATTTTACGAAACCCATTTTTTTAGACTCAAGGGTGTCTCAAAACTCGTATTCCCGTTGAAATTTCGATATCAATTTTACTTGCCATAGCAATAGTTTCATTTTATATTTCATATATAGGTAAGAGAAAATAAAATTTTTTTATTTTGTGCTCAAGGGGCCGTGCACTCCCCACATAACCTGACTAAATTACAAAAAACAACAGAAAATTTCTTAAAAGAAGCAAAATACATGAAAAAATTACTTAAAAAAAAAAGTTGAAATTTCTCATAACAAACATTTCCATAAAAAAGAGAGAAAAACTAAACAAATGTACATTTTAGTATTTCGAATTATTTTGACATATATTGTTTACTGTGGAAAAAGATCTTATTTAATTATATCTACTGTTATTGTTCGTGCATATCTTACTTTTTGGATATTTTTTCATAATTATTAAATAAAAATTCAATTTATAATTTTGTATTAAAATTATTTATTGTTTAAATTATTATATATATACAAAATTATAAATTTTCCATACTTTTGAATACATGGTTGTGTAATATAAAATTTCCGAAGTTGTCAATTGCATATACGCTTGGCACAATCAACCCGAAAGTCTTAGACTTTCTCTAGGTGTTTATGTGCTGTCAAATGGTCAACATATATACATCAAAATTTATTTTATTGCTTTTTATTGACCCGATTAGTCTACTCCATTCTTTTTCTTTTCAGTGCTTTTGACGCGCCATTAAAACTTATTTTTTTGTAACAAATTTTTTTATAGAGAAAAAGTCAAAAACAGAATTAATAATTTTCAGATTTGTTTTGCCAGTTATCATTATCTCCATTTTATCCAAAAATGGGCTTGTCTCATTCTTAAAATAAACGGCTCATATTACATTTTTCTGACACTTAAATAACAATAAAAAAAGAACAAATATGAGAAAAGTAAAAATATAACATTATTAATGAAAAAATTCACACCTTCAAGAGAGAGGCTCTTACTTGAAGATCAACAAATTTTAAGGCCAACGGTTTCAAACCATCCGAACCATAGGGACCACAAACGTAAATTTCTTTAAAATGGTACTAACATTTATAAAATAAAAGGTATTCTTACCACTTTTGGCGCCATAGTGCAATTTTATTACTGTGCCTCAAAAACATTTAGTAAAAATTATTTTTTAAATTTAATTTATAATTCTACATAAATAACTATATCTAAATATTTATATAAAAGGAACCAGCACATAAAAATTTTACACAAAAATAAAATAATAATACAGAGAAGGAATTGAAAAATTACTATACTTCCAACATTAAGTCTTGAAAGAAAAAGAAAGTGGTAAATAAACAGCGCATCAGTCGCCTTGGCGCCGTCGTTCTTTGCGTGGCCTTTTAAGTATTTAGAGTGAAGTCCTTAGTTATCCTTTGAGTGTGAATGAAGATGAATCAGTAATGAAAGGGTATTATTCTAATCAATTACGAATATGATTTCACATAGCTCTTTCTAATGGTGAACTTCATATTCTTGTTAGAATTAGTTCCGAGAATGGTTCGATTATGAAGCTTTGTATTTAAGATAATGTCATTTTTCCATTCCCTGAACCATTAAGAAAAAATTTCGTGTTTGCGTTATTAATTGGATTTTCCTAATATCTTTGTAATGAATAATACCAAATTTATTAAAGTTTTCTTGAGTACTTTTTAAAGTTATTCAAATTTTTGAAATTTGGGATAAAGGCAAAAAAGATAAAATATTACAATTTTCTAGAAAAAAACTTTTACAACTTTCATGCTGATTTGTCAGTGGAAAAGATGAGCGAAATGTTTTTAGCCAAATTTGGCGTTAGTGAATGTTTTTTTAATTCTATATATTTTAAATTATTCGTATTTTGATTTTTATATACATTACATGTATTAAAATTAGGAGAGATTATGATTAAATCTATTTTTTTTTTTATTTATTTATTTACTAATTTTATTAAATTATATCTCTTTAATCTAAATGAGATTTGACATTTTCTAAATGAATGAATTATTAATTATTTCTCTTTTAATAGTTTTTTTTATCTATGATTTAATTTTAAACAAATCTTCTTGACACCTACCCCAAAAATAGCCAACCAGGATGGATAATTTTCCCTCAGAATTTGTCCATTGGCTTTTGGTAACGTTATCAAAAAGTAGAAGAAATGAAGGGATGGATCTTTGCAGACGGCACGAAATGTCTTTAATATCTATGATGCAATGTCGTCTTTTCTGATGTCTTACTGACAAAGAAAAAAAACACATTAACAAAAATGAATTACAAAACAAAATAAAAAATATTTTAAAACAAAAATATCGACTAAACATTTATTATAATATTATAATAAAGGGTAAAGCTTTACAATATCAATTAAAAGATCTATTATTAAATTTTGTATCATTTTATGAAAATATTAAAGTAACTTTTAAAAAATTGCTCGCTTTATTTTTTTTATTTGGAGTGGTAGCCCAAGGACCAAATTAGTTGGTATGTTAATTTTGTCATGTTTATTCAAGGAAATGAGATTAATATTAAATATTATCGGTTGTAGTAAAATAGCCGTTTATTTTATACCATTTTATCTCTCGGAAGTGATTAACCTTAATAGTGTCAGAAACCCTATAGTAAATTTGTAGGATTTTTTACCATAATCCTACTGTGAATTTCGCAGATGGGCAATTAATTTGCCCAGGAGAGAATATCATCAAATTTAATGAAAATTATTTGAATCTATTATCCCTTTCTCTCTCTTTCTCTCTTATTATTTTTTCACCATCTTCTAATTTTCTATATTTATCTTTTTCATTTTTGTAATTTTCTTGAATCCATCTCTGACTTTTCCACTTAAGAAGTAAATATAAATGTATGGCATCTCCTTTATGTTTGTGCACTTCGGTGGTAATTCTTCGTTAGTGGTTTAATTTAATCGCATGAGCCTCGGCTAATCTTGCTTAGTTAATTTAGGTGTTAAGGTTGGTTGAAAAGTACACAATAGGGTAGTTTGGGAGGGGTGTCGAATAAAAGGCCCCCCTGTGCATTTATGACATGTCCGTGAATAAAAAAAAATAATTGTTTTGGTTCCAATCTTCAGTGTGTACGGCCATGTTAAAGTACAGCATTGATTTACGGCAGCATGGCATCTCTATTGTGGGGTTCTGCTATCATCGACTATTTATCACCAGCGGTTATCTAAACTCAATGGGGTTGTACACCTACTATCCCACAGCTCCGCCATGCGTTGTGCATTTGTTGGCTCAAGCACAAAACAAAACCACCAGAATTGCATTCCAGATTTGACTTGTTTGTCTTTTTTCATATTAGATATTTATTTCATATCGAATATCCGTTTATATCCCAATACAATCCAATCCTCAGCTTTCTGAAGTTTTAAAAATGAAAAAATAATAAACAAACATAAACTGGATTAGATTATCGTCTTTTCTTCACTAACTTGAGAGGGGTGACGCTTCATTTCCATTCAAGGATTTATAACATTATGTAAAACTAGAACAAAGAAAAAAAAGGAATTTTATTTAATAAAATTTATTTGTATCAATAATGTTGTTCCAATTAATCGTTCTGATCTATTAAATTAATTTATTAATTTATATTTATCTATGTTCAGAGGATTAACTTATGAAATTGATGGAGTTAACGATGATTTTATTTTTGACTCCGGTTAAATAAAAGAAAAATTGATCTTTAGTTTTGTTTTTGAAATTAGTTTTTAAATAATATTTTAAATAATAAACCATACTAATTACAATCAATTTAAATGATAATGTATCAAATTTATATGATGTATGAAATTGAAATATATTATCTGCTATCTTGAGAAATAGCTGTTAGCTGAAATGAGTTAGTCAGGAGTCAGTTTAAGAATTTTGTATACTTGATAATGATTCACCCTCTCCTATACTAAGCATTGAGAGGCCTTGTTTAGAATCTAGTGTCTTGGGTTGCCTGGTTTGTTTATTTCGTTCGATGGGGAGTCAGTTTTCAGTGTTCAGGACAATTATAGTTTTTTTTTTTTTTAATTTATAGACGAGATAAAATTGATTTTCTTTAGAAGATAAGATTTACAAAATGGACTTTCCGACCGACTGGGATATGTCGAGAAAGAGAATCCTTCTGAGAGAGTGGGGGAAGTCTTTTTATAATATTTTCAAACCTTAGGTCAACTAAATTCAAATGTTCTCAGGAGAATTTAATACACAAATGCTACACGTGTAGTCTCCTAGTAATTTTGGTTTGCAGTTTCTGTAGGAATAACTACACGCATAAGCCTAGTGGGAAATTGTGGCTTAATGACTTGAGTTTCTTTTAACCAAAAATCTTACGTTTCCAAAATTTGGCTTTCTCTCTATTCATAATCATAGAGTCATAACACTAGGAAAGATCTTTTATCTGAATTATATGACCGACCGTTTGAAAAAAATAGTAAACAAAAGTGTAAGGGTTCGGAGAAAAAGAAAACCAGCCGATTTTCTCAGTCACTATACACCACTTTATTCAGCAAATATTTCGGCCAGCATTTCGTTGGTCATCCTCAGTCCCACAATGTGGTAGTTTTAGTGAACCTGCGTCCGTTAGGTATGTAAAATATTCGATAGCTTGCTTGTATAGATGTCCCTCATTTCTCCAAGAATATTTTACATACCGACGCAGGTCCACTAAAACTATTACATTGTGGGACTGAGGATGACCGACGTAATGCTGGCCGAAATATTTGCTGAATAAAGTGATGTGTAGTGTTCTGAGAAAAGCGGCTGGTTTTCTTTTTCTCCGAATCCTTACACAAATTGATCTTCCCAGCTATATCTCACTTATAAACATAAACAAAAGTTTTAAACCCATTTGATATAAAATATATTTGATTACTATAAATAAGAATGGAGTCTAAATGACCTCAGATACCGAAAAAAACTTAAAAAAAAAAAAATTAATTAGTAATTATTAGTTTTTTTATTTGAATATTTTAATCTTCTTATTTGAAAAAATCTGATGTGACTAAATGCACATCACACCAGATTTTTTTAGACTCAGGGGACTTAAAAATGTGTATTTACGTTGAAATCTCGACTCTGAGTTTTTTGCGATAGCAATACTTTCCCACTATATTTTCATATATGGGTAAGAGGAAGTAAAAAAATAAAATAATGGACTTCGATTTGATTGAGGAAAATAAAAATTCAAAGAAAAGATCCTATTTTGACATTAAATAAAAAATCCGATATGTATAAAAACAAAAAAAGGTAAAACAAAACGGAACGAACAGAACATCAAAGAAAAAACTATGATATGACCTACCTAAGGTAAGGAAAGTTGACAAATTTTTTGCATCAGGCCCACTAGATAGTGTGCTCTAATTTATCTCTTAAAAAAAAAAAAAAAAAAAACAATATATAGCAATTTAATCATTATCGTTAGTGTAGTTTAAGAGAAAATACAAAACTCAAAATATTATAAGCGAGGCCCAAACAATTTTGAGAGGAATAAGAGTTAATATATTTAAAAAAAAAAACATCTAATAAATAATTCTTTTTAACGTTAGAGTGAATTTCGAGAAAATCGAAAAAAATTAAAAAGTATATCAGTAAAGTACTCGTTTGCTGATTTTATTGAAAACTTTCGAGGTGCATGCGACCAGGATACGTTGTACGTTTTTGTTTTTAAGATATCACACACACATAATATCAAATTTCAGACTCGAACATTTTTTCCTTTTTGAGATATCTCTTTTTCACCCAGGTATAGACAGGTATATTTTCTTATTATATATTACATGAATAGGTAAGAGAAAGAAAGAAATCTAGTGTGTCTAAACCCATATTACACAACTTTTACTTACCAAGGTAAGGAAAATGAGTGAGGTGATGTCATACCAGATTTTTTTGAGTCGGGTCTTCTAGGTAGCTGTTTAATCCCAATTTAATAACAATTTAAATGATTTTATTAGAATAGTTAGAGAGTATTAGGGAGACTTGAGGCCACATATTTCCTCACACTTTTTTTTAGCGTTCTAGCGGGGTGGGGAGTAGCTCAGACACTTGGGAACAGATTCCCCCTCCTCATCTCGGGTTTTTCGAGTGGTCGGGGACACATACTGAGACCACTTTTTCCCCCTCTCATGTTTCTAGAGCGTCCAGCCCTTGGGCACACCTTGCCACGACTTATTGGCGGGAAATTTAAAAATGGCGTCCCTTTTGAATTTAAATTATTTTGTGAATTATTTTCATCTGACAACCCGTGGTCTAGTCACGTGAAGGACAGGTATTGTGAAATGATTGTATTTTTTCATTTTAAATTTTTCTGTGTGTTTTATTTCTTGATTCTTGATGGGAAATTCGAATTCGTCATTTTTAAAACATGGGCATGTCTTAATGAACTTGTATTTTTAAAAATAAGAAAATATTTTTGTGGATGTTTTAAAAATTAACAATTAAATGATTATAACATGTTGATCTTATTGATTCTACCAAGCTTGGTTTCAAAACTTCTATCGCTACTTGTTATTAAAATAATAATTTTTACTTGTTATTAAAATAATAATTTTATTGAAGCTAAATATTTTTAAATAATTTAAAATAATATTAAATTTATTTATATATTTAATAATTAACCTTTTTAAATGACTGGTAGTGACTGGATAAGATAGGGGTTTTAAAATAAAATATTATTTAATATTAAATTTATTTATTATAATAAAAATTACATATCAGGTTTGTTTTGAACTTTATTTAAGACACATTATTTTAATTTTTCAAATGCAATTGTTTGAAACTCTGAATTATACTGTTTATATTCCATAGATAAATCATTTCTATAATCATTTAATTCTATGTTTTTTATTAATTCCGACACTACATCTTCGGTAACGAGACCGTTTACCAAGGCTTTTAATTCTTTAATCATATTTTCAGAAATATAATACACATTTTTCAAATAATTCAAAGCACTCACGCACAAAATTGTTTGAAAGTCTTGAATGTGGGTAAATGTAGTGCATGTAGGTTGGTGTAGAAAAAATTGAGCTTTTTGCTATCTTAACTTTGGCCCTTATTTTGGAAAAAAATTTTATGTAACTATGGACATATATACGCCATTTTTAATGCCAATTGCACACTATTAATTTAGGTTTTTTTTATCATTTGTTTAATTTTGTTTTTTTTTTTTTAAGAGTTAATGATGGAAAGAAAGCAAATTCGAGTGATTTTATTATGAGTTCAAAATGGGATGTAAAGCAGCAGAAACTACGCGCAATATCAACAAAGCATTTGGTCAGAGGACTGTCAATAAACATACGGCTCAACATTTGTTCCAAAAATTTAGAAGAGGAGAGTTTTGAAGATAAGGTGGGTCGCGGACGTTCATCTGAGATTGAGAATAACCTGTTAAAGGCCATTATGTAAAGACACAAAAGAGGTTGCACATGTACTAAACGTTGACCATTCAAAAGATGTGTGACATTTGTATAAACTGGGAAAAACCAAAAAGCTTGACAAATGGATGCCTCATGAGCTGGATGAAAAACAAAGCCCAAAGGGAGTCATTCATTATAAGTTATTGAATCCTGGTTAAATCATCACATCAGAGAAATATTGCCATGAAATCAGTAAAATGTACAAACAACTGCAGTTATGTCCAGTAATGATTACTAGAAAAGTAGCAATTCTTCTTCACGATAATCCCAGACCGCATGTATTACAAAAGACAGCGCAGAAATTGAACGAATTGGGATATGAAACTCTACCTTATCTAGATTACACACCAGATCTCTCTTCAACTTTTTCTAGCACCTTGCTGAAAGAGAAAATGTCCAAGTGAGCAGCAGCTCAAAACGCCTTCGAAGAATTCATAAGTCTAGAAGTCCAGAATTATATGAAATCAATAGACTTGTTTCTTGATGACAAAAATGTATAAATTATAATAGTTCTTATTTTGATTGATAAATTTATTTTTACCTCCCTTCCTTTGCTTTAAGTTTAACAGTTAAAAAGTGCAATTTTTTTGCACCAAACTGTAGCATTTTGGTTCCTTAATAGGACCTCATAACTTTTTGTTTGTATATTTGAACAACAAACATTGAATTCTTTCATATGAAAAGTTGTAAAAAAAAAAAAAACACATAAAGGAAGACTTGCATTGCAATCGTCTGCTGCATTGATAGTAAAAAAATATTGGCTTTTATTATTATTATTATTATTATTATTATTATTATTATTATTATTATTTTCATTTTTTTATAAACCTTTAAATAATAATATTTCACTTGGTTGAATTTAGATTTTATTAATTTAAAAATGCCACAATTTCATATTTCAATGAAATATAAAATGACGGCTTAAACCTAAAGTCTAAGCGTATCTTATTTCAAGAATGCAGAAGGCATATGTGGAGATAATAAAAGATAATTTTACGATTTTTATTTTCTCTATTTTTTTTTCAATAAGTTACTTTTAAAGAGAGTAAAACTTTATGGTTATATTCAAATCTCCCTTGCATCAATTTATAAGAGATAATTTTTTGAAAAGCAAGCAAATCCAGTTAGTTATCTGTAAAAAAATTCTTCTAGTTAGTTGTCTTTAAATATTTAAGCAAATATTAATAAATAGACATGAAAAGGTAAATATATTGCGAACCCTTTGCTACCAGATGACCTATATGTCTTTGGGGGGGTTTATTGAAATTTGATCGGTTACGGGGAAACGGCTACGCACCAACTTTGAAATTTGGGGCGATCTCAAATGGCGCGATTTAGAATGATCTTTATTTGCTTCGACTTTTTAAATGAATGAATTCATTCATTAATGTAATGAATTAATTTTATTTAACTCATTAATTGTGGTAGGGTATCTGGCTCTATTACTAGTAGGGTAGGGGATGTTTTGATGAAATTTCAATGGTTAGAGAACACAAAAAGCTCTTACCTTATTGTTTATCTGAAAGGTGACCGCACGCTGAAAAGTGAAAGATTTATGGCATCCATATATCTCTCAAAGAAAGAATGCCAATAAATTTTAGTAGTTTCAATTTAATTATAAATTTAAAAATTTGTTGAAATCTTTTTAAATCTGTTTGTTGGAAGAACAATATAGAAGTATACAAACTGAAAATAAAAAAATAAAAAAATATTGATACAGGAAAAGAGAATTATTGAATCTTAAATTAAAATAAATTAAAATAAATTCAAGTAAATCAAGTTCTACGCAGCCAAGCTAGAGGGTATTTTTTGAGGTTTATTGAATAGGTTAGAAAATTGAGTCTTAATTAAAGTCGGAGAATATATATATATATTAGAAATGAGTACTCATCACTTTTGTTGAACGGGGAATTGTCGGCAAGATTCCGGCTTGTTCGACGAATCTCAGGCAGTACTTCTTGGAATCTTCTTGGAAACTTCTTCGAATGCGGTTGAACAAGAGAGTGAGAGAGTCGTTCTCACTCTGGTAGCTGGGTTGCTGTCAATCAGAAAATGTCCGCCTCGGGTCACGTTGTGATGATCATGATGTGGTACTTCTTTTAACACGAAGGAGTAGAGATACTCTTTACCCCGTCTGTGTCCGTTTATTCACTCTGTCGGAGGCCAGAGAATTTATCACGATGTTCTGTCCACTAATAATATACCTCTAATACTGTATTGTGTGTATTAATAGATTCTGTCTAATAATAATGTTCAGCGTACTAATATATTTTGTTTATTAATTTTGTGTTATGTCCACTATGTCTAATAATAATGATCTCGCGCCGGCCAAGGTTCCAGTTTATATATGGTAACTCCACATTTCTAGAATGTTCCTTGGAGGACGGTTTTACACTCTGGAGGAGGTAGTCTTCTTCTTGACTTCGTTCTCTCCCCAAGTCCTTGGGAATTCCTTTTAGGTTCTTTTGGGGACATTAATGCATTAGGAAACCACAATTTGTATTATTATGGCTCTTGATAAAGAGTCCATTGTAACATAACATTCGGGCAGCACAGCACCACACAAAAAAAGGTCATAAAAAAAAGGTTATAAAAAATATGCCAGATGGGCAAACTAAGATCAAAATAAGTTTTATAATATAATATATATTATATAAAAAAATATAATTATATAATTTTCAAACAAAATTTCTTATTAATTAAATATAAATCAATTTCTCTAGAAGGGATAAATCAATTATTATTGATTTTTTACTAATCTCTTCACAATCTATATAAATTTTCAACCATTAACAATCTATTTTAATGGTTTAATATCCGTTCATCCTATTCTGGTCACATGATGCTATTATTTAAATATAATTTACAATATAATGTAACGTTTCATTCAGTGACAATCATGTTTACAGTCTCAAACACATATTTACTAAGTTTTTACAGATATTATCATGATCGATGTTGTGCAGAATTAAAATTCAACATTCCTCCAAAAGCGACAATTGTCCGTAATACAAGAGAGTCATCGTTCCCATGCCGTTAAACTCGCGACTAATAGAACTAGTCTATTCCTACTTTTATCCCATGGCCTCTCATGACTGGAACAACCTCCCTGAACGATCTTCCCTAAAACTTTACACTCCACTCTTTCATATCCAACCTCAACAAGCACCTTTTAAAGTACTCACTCTCTCTTACTTCTGTTCTTCCTGATTGCATGTAACCACAGGTAATTATAGGTCCATTGAACCTTATGCTTCTATATCAAAAAAAAAAAAAAAAAAAAAACTATTACATACTCGTACATAAACACGCACAAGGATGAGTTTGTCTAAACCATTTTTTTGAATACAAGGAACTTTACTTCAAGAAGTGTTGAAAATCACTACTAAAATTTCCTTTTTAGGTTGTACTTGGACCGTTCTCCTTTCAAATTAATAATCAGACAAAAAATAGGCCATGAAATTCCAATACATTCCCCCAATTTTTAGTCGTTAGCCATAAACACTGGGAATATAAGATGGCCGTCTTACCCTATCGATTATGTAAGCCATGTCATGTTCATTTTATTATTATTTCTAGGTTATGTTGTTTTTTCATTAATTGAATTTTAAAAAGTCAAAGAAATTAAATAAACTTTTAGTTTATTTCTGTGATGTTTCTTATCTCATACCAACTCTTTAGTTTTTTTTTTAATAAATCCGCTCGCATTGAACATATTGTTATGAATTAGTCCAGGTTTTATGAAAAACAATTATTATAACCGACGTTCAAAAGATATGGCAGAGCGGATATTGAGAAAATAGCGGTGCGCGATAAATATTGATGGGCTTTTTTACCGTACACTAATGCTGAAACGCTTCATATTTTTTTCTTAGCCTCTCCTTGGTCTATAAATTTGTTAAAGTTCATTCTTTTCTGATGGATGGTTCCAGAGATATACGTAAGCCAAAATCAAAGCCACGCACACACATAATTATTTAGACATAGACACATTAAGATTTTTTTGCATTTTTGAGGCTCTTTTGACTTTTTGAAAGGTAAAAATATTTTAAAAAATTGGAAGGTTAAATTTTTAATGATCAAAATGTATACTTTCCCCTTATTATTATAATAGTTCGGGAAAGTAAAATATATTTAATTGCCCTTGTTCCTTAGAACAGATGTAGAAGTTTTACTCCGTGATTTAAGCTTCAGCTTACTTTCTGTAGTGAAAAATAAAATTTATTTAAATTATAATTATTTGCTATTAATAAATTTAAATAAATATGTAAGGAGTTTAAATAATCTTCAAAAAATCTGCCAAAAAATAAAAAATTATAAAATTAAATTAAAATATTAATCAAATTTTTGTATTCGCGAATATCCATAGTTTTTTTCAACTTCTAGTCCAAAGACGACTCGTAATTTTTTTACTAATCTCATAGACCACCCGTAACCACCTATAAATTTTTCAAGCCCAATTAATTTTTTATGACATATTTTTTCCTTAATTTTTACTTTATCTTTCTTACCTATGAAATATATAGTGAGAAAGTATTGAGTCGCAAAAAAAAATCACAGTCGATATTTCAACGGAAATACACGTTTTGAGGTTCCCTTAGACTAAAAAAATGGGTCTCGCAAAATGGTCACTGTGTGTGTGTGTGTGTGTTCTCATCAAATCAATCTCTTAAAACCAAAAAAAAGTTAGAAGCTGAAATTTTATATTTAAGCTAGGTACCCTCATCGCTTGCACTGCAAAAGTTTTCAATAGAATCGGCAAACGGATACTAAAACTTTGCTAATGATCTTTTTTTGTTTTATTCAATTTTCTTAAAATTTTTGATTAAATTTGCTGTACATTGAATGGTTACCTAGAAGGCAAAAAATCTGGTGTGTAACCTTTTTTTACCTTAGGTAAGAGAAAGTTATGTAATGTGCATAAGTCATACCAGATTTTTTATACTAATATTTCTCAGAACGAAAAACTAATTTAGAAAAAAAATGAAAGGTGCATGTCAGATAATTTTTTTTTGGGGAAAGGGACATCTTATAGTTTTAGCGAAAAAAATTTTCTGATGCTACGTTATATCTTTAGGTAATAGCCTAAAGGAAAATCAAATTTTCAAAGGGAGAAGACAGTGAGTGATAAATGATATTTGAATATTTATGCTATTACTATAAATAGTAAACTCATTAGTAAGTAGATGAATTTTAACGTTTTTTTTTTTTTTTTTTTTTTTTTGTAATAGTAGTTATTTTTCGACGAGTTCCTCAGCTATAATTACAATACCATGGGTGGGCAAACTTTTTTTAGTCCGGCTTATTTTACTAAATTTAAAAAAATTCCAGTAAAAATATGAACCATCTTTAGAAATGATTAAGTTACAGATAGTAAGGATACCAAAGTGGGACAAAAGGATCCATTTATAAAAAATACTAAAGGTGAATTCAGGAGGACTTTCTTTGTTTGCTATATCATTTATTTGAAATTTTTTGTCTCTCCTCCTCTTTAAAAAATTAAACTCTGAACAGTTCTTGTAAGATTTGGATATCTTGATATTGGTTAAAAATAAAATTAAGACAATATGAAAGTCTTAAAAGAAAGGTTCTTCAGTGAAATTTAAAGGCTAGGAATTAACAAAATAAAAGTACGAAAGAACGTGCACGATGTAACTCATGTCCCGGTCATCTAGTTTTTAAGTCAAACTTCCCTTTTCAATTGAAGACTATTATTCGCACTTAGCCTAGTTTTCTTCTAGGTTCAAACTCACGTGTATCCATTGAGCCAGCTCTTATCTTACCTCCTCAAAACTACAATCTCTTAGACGTTTTTTTCTTTGCCCTCTCATACTTTTTTTATTTTATCCTCGTAAGAGGGTGTGGGTATGCGGGTCTTATTTTTATTCCCTTCTTTCTTGGCGTTATCTCGCGCGCCTTTGCGCAGGGTTGGCACCACTGCATTAAGGCCCCCTCGCCCTTGAGAGTGATAAAACCGCGTCGTAAAAGCTGTCTGCTGTCCAACTGTCCTACGGGACGACAACTTACTCAATTGCAATCCTATCCACGGTATGCGCCTATGATTTTATTTAGCTATATTTATTACTAATTGTCCGGGGACAAGATATTATTGTTAAAATCCTTTTAAAAAAATTGATAATTTAAATGAATGTTGTATATAAATCCCTCTTCAGATACCTCCTGAATCCTAATTAGTTTTAAATTTAATATATTATTCTTTTAAGCATGGTAGAGTCATTTTTCGAGATCCACCACAACACAACATTATATATTTAAATTTCCAAAAATGAAAATAAGTTTTATCTACTTGTACCCATTTCTATACAAAAATCCGTCGATTCTATGTCCAATTTTCGAAATCTTCTCTTTTGTTAGTTAGGTTTAATAAAAGTAATTAATTAAAATATTGCTTCAAATGAATTTGCTCTAAAATTAATCAATTATGTTATTTAAAAATTAACTTCAAGATATTATTAAAAGAGTGAGTATTTAATTAAAACAATATATATAGCCAATAAATTTAGACTGAAACATCGTGAAGTCTGGGAGATTCATTGGTATAGACGCTACTTCCCCCTGGCTGTTACCTCCTGTGCTAATTGAATTAATACAATATATGTTTAGTGAAAAATCTTATATTATGAAAACAGTCAAAAAATTAACAACACTTTTAAATAGAAAGTTTGTTCTAAAAATTTTCCTAGAATTGTATATTACGTCATACCTCTCTATGTACTTTAACTAACTAACTAACAACAGGAGCAATTATTTTATATATATGTATATTATGAAATTATTTTTTACTTTCTCTTATCTATATATGTAATATATAGTGAGAAAGCATTGCGATCGCAAAAAAAAAAATCGATGTCGATATTTCAACAGAAATACAGGTTTTGAGGTCACCTATGTCTAAAAAATGGGCATTGCTCCCAAAAACTATAGCCTTAGTTTTCTCTATATTCCATTTCAAGTTTTTGCTCTCAATCCAATTGTCGATTCGATTTACATCTTCATTAAGCCTGTTGAGTGCCAGCCTAAGATCATATGAGCAAGAGATATAAATCTGCAAGTCATCGTCAAAATGGAACGCGAAAGTTTCTGACCAACATCGTTAATAAAAATTGAGAACAAAAGAGGTCCCAGGACTGAGCCCTGCGGAACACCCGACACCAGAGTCATAACCACTGACCTCAACCACCCTCTGCCCTCCTACCTGTCAGATAGGATAAATCAGTCAACCATAGATCTAGACAAATTTCCCACCAAAGCCACAATCAAAAGAGAGTATCAACCAGATCAAACGCCTAAGATCAAACATCACCAGAATCGGCAACTGTCCCCGATCGATGGCCAATCTTATATCCGTCACTCTTATAAGGGCCGATTGCGTGCTGTGATACCTTCTGAAACTAGACTTGTGGGGATCAAGAATATCCACTGCGTCATGTAATAATGAACCAGTTTTCCTATGAATTTTGACATTGTACAAAGGAGGGAGATAGTCCCTGCATTCGCCAGGATTGTTAATCTTCAGTAGAGGTTTGTCTTTCGATTTTTTCCAGATATAGGAGAAATATAATTACTGCAAAGGTCTTTAAAAAATATGTACTAATAGAGACTGAGTAAGAAATCACTATTGATTCGTTTCGAGCGAAACTGCGATTTTTATAAATATAATTGAAATATAATAAGGTATTCCTTTTTACTTTCTCTTAACTATATATGAAATATATAGTGAGAAAGTATTCCGATCGCAAAAAATTCTTGAAATTTGAAATTTCAACGGAAATACACGCCTTGAAGTCTTCTTAGTGTAAAAAAATAAAAAATGGGTCTCGCAAAATGATCTATCTGCCTCGGTGTGTGAACAAGATTTCTCAAAAACGAATAAACATATGAGACTGAGGCTTTTCCATAAAATCGGCCAATGGGTACTACAATAGTATTGTACTTTAGTTTTTTCGATTTTCTCAAAATTTACTCTAACTTTAATTAAAAGACATATATCAATTATATATTAGAAGATCTTTAAAATTTATTAACCCTTATCCTCCCCAAGCCTCCCTGGAAGCCACTTTACTGATGTACGTTTTTAGGTTTTTTATGAATTTCTCTTAAACCATTCTATCAATTTTGACTGTACATATAATAAATTAGATAATTTTTAAGATGTATTAATCATTTTCAACCTCAAAATAGTGTGGGACCGACAATTTACATAATAGAACACTCGCAACTCCCTTGCACAGCTGACTGGCCCCTATAATCTTTTGGAAAACAAACAAAGTGCAAGTCATGTGAAATTCTCATTTATTAAACAAAATAAATTCAATTTGTCTGTACTTTGAACAGCTACTTTGAACGGCTACGTGGGAGCCTGACGCAAAAAATCTGATGCGACAGCATATCTATTAGCTTTCCTTACCTTAGATAAAAGAAAGTTGTTTGATATGCGTTTAATCATACCAGATTTTTTAATAGCTTCTCTTTTGAAATATTTTAATTTTTTCTTTTATTGTAATACTGCTATTTATAAAAACGAGAAATCAATCCATCATCTTCTCACGTAATTAGTCAACAATTGATCTTTCTTTTCTCTACTGAATCAACTGGGCTTTTTGCTATTTTCTTTGTTGAGAATAGGGATGGGTATGATCTTTTTAGATCTAAATCGCTAGAACCATTCAATTCCAGGATTTTGGATTTGAATTGAAATTCACAAGGCAAGAAGAATTTAGGATTGGATTGCCAATCCTTTTCCGAAGATTTAGTTCTGGATTTAAAATCTATTTAAAAAAAATTATAATTTTTTACAAGCTGGACATGGCACCGCATTGCATAACTCTACGCATGCGTGACATATTGCCACTTCGTTGCCTTAAATGGTTTAAACAGCTCGGATCCGGGGCCTCAAACTGCCTACTCCCAGAGTCGAGGTGTTGCTTGGTCACTCGTTGGAGCTCAAGTGACTGGTTGTTGAACGAGTCACTCTTTTTATAGGCTCTATGGAAGGAGTGGAGGGGTTGGAAGGGTTCGGGTCCGGTCGGCTTTGTTCGGGTGTGTTCGTTTGGAGTCCAACGGACGCATGACCGTTGGAAGTGTTCGGGTCCCGTCGGCTTTGTTCGAGTGTTTGTTCGGAAATTAACGGTTTCCAGGCCGTTGAGAGATATCTTGAGTTATCTCTCTTGTTGAGACATGTAGCTCGTTTTTCTATCTCAATGGCTTTTCGTATGATACCGGTGTTGTAATTGTCTATGGGCGCTAATTTCTTACAGTGTTCGAAGTCCATGTTGTGTCCTGTTTAAATGTGGTGTTTAACGATGGCCGATCTTGGGTCGAAGTTCCTTAATGCTATCTTATGTTCGTAGATCCTGAATTGGACACGTCTGTTTGTTTGGGATTGTGTCTTTAGAGTTTCTGAGTAAATTTGAGTTTTTGGTGTCTGGTGAAGATCGGCTTTATCTCTTTCTTTTGGAGAATACAGCCGATTTTGTCTGTGACGCCTTTGATGTATGGCAGGAATGGTTTGTATGTGTTGCGGTTTTTGGTTTCTGTTGTTTGTTGGATTAGATGTTTTGTTTTTTCTGGATTCCGTATGTGTTTCATTATTTGTTTTTTGTTGTATCCGTTTTGTGTTAGTGATTCTATTAGTGTGTGGATTTCGGTTTGTTTGTTACGCGTGTCTGTGAGTCTGAGGGATCGGGTGATTAGAATGCGCATTACTGAGTTTAATTGTGCAGGATGGTGATGTGACTGCTTTTAAGTAACGGTTTGTGTGTGTTGATTTTCGGTAGACAGTATGTGAGAAGCCTTGATCAGGAGTTTTTGTGATTTGGACGTCTAGGAAAGGGAGGGAAAGGTTTTTTTCGATTTCCATAGTGAATTGGATCTGTGGATGTATGTTGTTTATATGGTCAAGGAATGTTTTTAAAGTGTTTTGCCATGTGGCCAAATCACGAACGTGTCGTCTAAGTATCTCAGCCAACATGTGGGTATTTTTTCATCGTGTTAAAAATGTTGAATTTTATACCACAAAGTGATGATTTGTGGAAAGCATTAATTTTTTGTTTTCATTTGAAGAAAAGTGCTGCAGAGTCCCATCGAATGCTTGTCGAGGCATATGGT
>JAAAKE020102875.1:0-18052 GCA_010014785.2 Anisolabis maritima
TTTTTTTTTTTATTTGTTGTGTAATAAATAATTTTTTGTTGGTTTGGGGAGGGGGGTTAGAGGGGGGGGGGGGGGGGGGGGGGGGGGGGGGGGGGGGGGGGGAATTCTAGGCTTCAAAATTACAAAATCACGGTCCAAAGACTTTTTTTCCCTTAAAAGAAATGTCGAACGAATTAAAAATTCTGACACTTGAGAAAATTTTGTCATATTTTACCAAAGTTGCCAAAAGCCAACAAAATCCAAGTTATCAAAAATTTTTATAAAAACATCAAAATGTTGACGCCCCGGGGGTAAGCCCGACTTGGCTACCCAGTCTTAAAGTTGGTACTGAAAAAATCACGTTATCATAAATAGAGAATAATAAAAGTATTTAAGGTCTTTCATTTTCAATATATAAAATAAAATTTTATTTCAGGAACGGAGAAGAATGGTATAAACTAAGAGCAGCAGTACGTAAAATGATGTTGAGACCTCAAGATGTTTATTATTATATTCCTTTTATTGATGAAGTTGCTGAGACTTTTGTCAATGAAATATTCAAAAGAAAAACTTCAGAAGGCGTAATAGAAAATTTATTAGATTTAACTTCGAAATGGAGCCAAGAATGTAATATTTTTTTATAGATATTTAATATTTATTTTATTAATATCATTTTTTTTTTTATTTTAGCTTCAGGAATTGTATGTTTTGAAAAACGTCTTGGGTGTTTATCTGGTGGCGAACAAGAAAAAATTTCAGAAAAAATGATAAAAGCAAATAGAAAAGCCTTTTATTATACCGGAATTTTGAAGTTTTCTTTGCCTTTCTATAAATATATTCCAACACCAAAATGGAAAAAAATAGTAGAATGCGAAGATTTTTTTTATGGGTAAATTAATTTGAAATATTGCAAGAAAAGGGGTTTTAAGTAAATGATACATACATACAAAATTAGATGATTTATTTATTAAATAGTTTTATATTTACAAACTCCTTTTAGGTTCTGATAAAGCACAGCAGGCAAATCATTTTCATCTTTAGTGTATGTAATAAATAAGTATATTCTTTAATAAATAATTCACTAAATAAGCACAGGTTAAGATAACATCTCATTAAATAATTATAATAAACAGTGCAATCACAAAAAAATAAATATTTTCGACTCCAATTTTAATGAATAACAATGTCTCTTAACAATTTTCCCGATTTCTAATCGCCGCCTTTAGATGTCTCTGATGTAGAGGAGAATGACGTAATGGAGAAAATTTAGTTTTGCAATATTTCAAATAATACATTGCAAATTGTATAAAAATTATTATTATTAATAAAAAACGTATGGTAATTAGCAAAAAACAAAAGTAGGAAAAACTTTTAAAAATATTTTCATCATATATTCTTCTATTGATTATTTTATAATTGTTTTAATCAATGATGAATTCTAATAATAAATGATATTAATATTAATTAGAGGTACCGATTACTGCCAACCAATCGGTAGTAGTAGAAGCAATTAGTTGCTAAAAATTAACCATTTTGCAGAAATGTAAAAATAAAAACGACTGTATACAGTCGGAGATGGAAATAAATTAGATTGGTGATTAGATTTGTTGGAAAAATGAAGAGCTAAGAGCTAAGATTAATTAACTGAATAACAACTCCAAATGCCGACGATTCGGTTAAGCAAGGGAGGAGAATCTGTATAATGAATTTTTGAAATATCAAAAATAAAGTCATCCTGAATAGGAGTGAACTCCCCGACATGAAAAACCCTTGAAAAGCCACTGCTACACACCATTATTATTAAATTAAAAATAAGAGATAAGTGAAAAGGGAAAAAGTCAGTCAGGAGGGTAGCCTCTATCGAAATAAAATTCCCAAAATGTAAATTAAAAATTTTTCAGAATTGCAATGAAATACATTAAAGAAGCGCTCAACAATATCAAGAATTCTCCAAATGAAAATAAATATAATTTCTTAACTTATTTGCTAAGCAGAGAAGATATGACTCAAAAAGATATAGAAATAATAACATTTTCATTGTTTGCAGATGGATTAAGCACGGTATTTTTTCAGACTTTTCTTTTTAATTTGTTTCTTATATAATATATATATTAGTAATATATAACATTAACAGTAGGCACTCGAATCCTCGAGAGTTTGATTTCACCATCCCCCTGGATACTTGAAACCACCAATATTAGTGAACCACTTCTGAGAGTCTGATTTTGCATATATTTAACAAAAGTGAAACAGGATAAATTTTCATGATGACATGTTTATACTTGTTTGGTTTTTAAGCGAATGATGTGCAAGTGATTTGTGTATCTGCTGTTCAGAATAGCGGATATAGAGATCCTCCTTGCCTACTTAATTAATTTGAAAATTACATTTTTAGATCGAAAAAATGTTGTCAAAAGTATAAAAAAATTTTCTTTCCAAATTAATAAATTAGGTTATATATATTAAAATCAGGGACGACAATTTCCTGGAGGGGTTTACAGTCATGAGTAGCTTCGCCAATTAGGATTTTTATTGAAATCGAACACATGCCTCTGCCCCTTACCCTGATATTAATACCTATGATTAAAATATATTTCTTTACTGATACTATATATAGGACTAATTATTAAAAAAAAAACTGATTTCACAAATTTTATTAAAAAATTTTAAATTAAGGAGTATTAGATGCGAAGCCGTGAAATTGCCTTTTAATGAAATTTATTTCGAAAAATACTCAAATTAAATATTACAAATTATTCCAAGACTATAGGATTATCATTAAGTCATTAAATAAATTAATAAATTGTTAAAAGTATTATCATTAATTAGAAAAACAGTAATTTTAACAAAATTGTTATATTCACCTAATTCATTGTATTATTTATTAATACAATTTCTTAATGAACTAATATTTTAATATTACAGACAGCACCTGCTTTAGTTTGTATTTTATATTGTTTGGCTACAAATCCTCAAGTACAAGAAACTGCTTTCAAGGAAGTTATGACAGTGGTCAATAACTCCCCAACCATTAGTTTGGAAATTATTAATCAAATGAGTTATCTTAAAGCTGTAGTGAATGAATCTTTTAGGTAATTTAACATTTTTAATAATTAAATAACATCAGATAAATCAAATAAATGTTTTAATGAGGAATTGTTTTTAAAATGCAAATAAATTTTTTTCTCCTAGATTTTACCCAACAGGGACTGAGATATCTCGAATTCTTGATTCTGAGCTAGAGCTTTCGGGATACCTTGTGCCAGCCGGGGTAAGAATTATATGATAGATGAATTAAACAAACTTTAATGTTTTATTACAATATTATTCTACAAAAAATTTATCTCTTTATCTCTTTTTATGAATTTATTCAAATTAGTATTTTTTATTGTAATGTAATAGTTCGGGTTTTAGCTAGTTGGTCAAAAAATGCTGATACTTTAATCATTGTAATCATCCTTTTCTTTTCTTATTTTGTGCATACAGCTCATCAGATTGTGTGTGGTACACCATTACACAAATACAATAGTCAAAAAGAGCCATTAAGGAATAATGATATTGATTAACAAAGACATGTACATTTCTCGCTCAACTTCTTAAAAACCCTAACTACTTCATTCTCTGACAGTGCAATAAAAAATTTCCGATCTGATAAAAAAATCCTTAGAAACTAATGAAACTATATAGGAAAAAAGAGAAAATTTTTTATAAAATATTGTAATAAAAAATTGAAAATTAAAAACAGATTTGACCATGTTTCATATCAGTAATACAATTGTATAATAGATAAAATTTTTTTAGACACACGTAAATTTAAATCCTCATGTTCATTTTATGTCAGAAGACTATTTTAATCAACCACAAAAATTTATGCCTGAGAGATGGTTAAGAACAGAGGGTGGACGAAATATGAATCCATTTTTATTTATTCCATTTGGATTTGGAGCTAGGAGTTGTGTTGGTATGTCATTAATAATACTTAGTTTGTTGAAATTCAAAAAAAATTTTTTTTAAATTTGTTTTAAGGTCGACGATTTGCTGAACAGGATTTATATGTTGTCTTAATTAAGATATTACAAAAGTTTAAATTACATTATATAGGTGAAGGAAAATTAAAACAAATTTATAATAATTTACTATTTCCAAAAGAACCGGTTAATATACAGTTTGAAATGCGTGAAAAATCATAAATCTCAAAAATAAAATATTAGATTCCATCAGTGGGATAAGTAAAAAAAAATTGTAAATCTTTGTGTAAATAAATTGTTTATCTTTGTGAAATAAAAAGGACAATGTTTGAATGAAATGTTTTAAAATATGTCATAAAATATTAAAATATATATCATGTATAAAAAGAATAAATAATTCATATAAATCTATTATTTAAACTAATGTAAAAAAAAAGGAATCGAGTTAGAATTGAGTAATAAAGATCAAAATTGGCGAAAATAATACCAATTTATCAGAACCCAGCTTAAATATGCCGGAACTTGAAAACAGTTTTTTTATGACTTAACGATGGCTTTCGATATAATCATATTAAAAAGAGGACACATTCTGGATTTACATCATACAGGTTTTGGTTTATATATATATATAAGTGAAGATTTATCTACTTTGATTCTTGTAAAGCAATAATATACATACATATGTTCTGAAAGATTTCCGCGGTTGGATGTATTTGAATTAGAATTATCACGGGTTAAACGATGTTGGTTAAAATGAACTCTACGTTTCGGCTCTCCTTTTGGAGACCTTATCAAGAATGAATGGTTAGGATGTGATTTGTTTTCGTGGACGCAGTCTACCTGGTCCCTAAATTTAAAATCATTGACCTGAGATGGACTTTGGGCCTTAGGCTGGTAGAAACAGTCCTCCAACCCAAAGCCCAAAGTTCACGCCAACTCACTGTCTTAAATTCAAGGCCCCAAGACCACGTATTCACCCCCCTTCCCTCTCCTTTCTTCCTAGTCTTCTCAAAGGCAATCACCAGACTGGGTGACATCCACCTTAAAAATTTAGACTATATGTCTACGAGCCCCAAAGCAAGCCATAACCACCATCCACTCTTGATAATGGCTCCAAAAGGAGAGTCGAAACGTCGACGAAGAAATAATAAGACTTGAAGAAAGTAATTAGGAAATATATATATCCAGGACAATAAATTCTTTGTTTTAAGCAAAAATCAAATTAATACTTTCCTATTTTTTGTTTAGTTTTGAGAGAAATTCGTAGCTAAGATATATTCTTATAAAAATTATATTATTCTGTTAAAAGAATATTATTTTTCTAATTTATAAAAATGGTCCATAAAAGGAGTTTTATTTTAATTATAAGGCTATTGCTATTTCTCTGAAAATAATTTTTACTATAGTGTTCACTTAATTCAAAATTTAAATTTATTGATTTATATTACTTTTTTTTCGAAAAATGTTAAAAAATTGATTTTTTAAAAATATTTTAAATTCAAAACCTGTTTTTATAAAGATGGCAGATTTGAATTATCTATAATAAAAATAAATTATTGTCTTTCAAATTTGAACATATTAATATTACTTTAAAAGAACCTTTCTCAAAATATCTTCTAGTGCACTATATTCTTATAATAATATATAATTTAGAATAAAATATTTTTTACTATTTTATAATACTAATAGAAAATAAAAATAAATTAACCAACTTATATGTATACGATATACGTATAAAATAAAATAGTTTTCTTGGTAGTCATTTGGAGAGAAGGGATCAATTACTTTCGCTGCATTCCCTAAAAAATGACACTGGTTATGTTAATCACTAGCGGAATAATGGTCATATGATTTAAAAAAAAATTTTGTAAATTTAAATATTAACACCACATTTTGAGGAAGGTTGCTTTAAAAGAATATGTCCAGTTTTGTTCCTCAGTATAAAATGATATCGAAAGCACATTTTTTTTTTTTAAGATTTAAAATGTATTATTGTTTGGCAGATTTGATAGAAAAGTTTTAGCTCGGACTCAAGTAATGAAGAAACATTACTCATGTTTTAATATCAATAAGAAATTATGTTAGAAAACATATGTAACGTCATTCAAACAATGCCATTACATTTAAGAAAAATATATTTTTGAATTTGTATTAGGAAGATCGGTACAAAGACCGAAATGTCAAGGGTTTATCTAAATTTTGTATCTTCTATGAGTATATATTAAGTGAAAAAATATAATTTTCTAAAGAGTATATAATAATAAAGCAACGAAAAATAAATTAAATAGCATTTTAAAAAACAAGTAAAAAGATCATGCAATAGCAATCAATATTTATTTATTTTTAATCAAATAATAATACTTTTAATATTTAAATTATCTTTGGAGAGAAATCACATTCGTTTTTTATAAATAAATAAATATCTTAAAAAAGTGGAATAAATATATTTTTATGCTGAATCCGTGCTGATTTAATGAAATGAAAGCATAAATTTAAATCCTTATTAGTAATATACAGTAACTGAATTTTATTTTAAACCTGAATGATAGAGTTTTGTTTTTTATTAAAAAAAATATGGCTATTATGTGCGAGATATTCTTAGATAATACATAATTATTTTATCAATAATTTGTTTTAAAATTAATAAAAATTGATTGTTTTTATATAATTTTAATATAGTCGTTTAGATTAAGCCTTAAGTAATAAATGAATGATTTGGAAATATTTTTATCAGTTTCATGAAATCGGCAGTTTCCCGGATTCTGCAAAAATATTTGATATATTTTAAAAAATTTGGAAATATTATTTATCTTCATATAGAATTTCTATATTTGAAGATATCATTGATTGTAAAATAATAGTTTCTAATTTTCAAAAATCTAATATTTATTTACTATATTTATTTTAAATGTTAGCTAGAAATTTAAGAATCATATAACAATGTTTTGATCAGGTTGAATTATTAAAAAAAAAACATCATTAATAGAGTAGTATTAATTTATATGATTTACAGTACAGTAATTAGACTAAAGCACCTAAAACAGTGATTTCCATATTCTTATGGATAAAAAATAAGTAATAAAAACAACTTTGAGACTAGATAAGATCAAAAATATTATTTGTTTTAAAATATCTTATATAATTTGTATGACTAGAATAAAGCATCTAAATTTTTTTGATCTTAATAAAGGCAGATATTTTTTCTTTTTTAATGATTTGTATTTTAATATATATAATAAAAATTTAGAAATTCAAAATTTAAAAAGATGTGACAATCAAGCTATTTTATTCCACTTAGTATTTTAGGGATTTCTATAAAAAATTTATGTTAATAAAAATAAGAAAAATATTTAACTTATATTTTTCCCAGTATTTTTGTACAATATATACAGGAATTAAGCTTTTTAGAATAAGAATAAAATTGATTGCACTTTGCTAAAAAGAGAATATATTTGTTTTGCAATTAAATTTATTTTTTAATGATAAATGGACTGTGTTTATTTAAAAATGTATTTTTTGGATATCATCTACCCAAAGTGAAATTTTTCATAAGAATAGATGATGTATATTTAAAATTTGAAAATGCAATATATTTTTAAAATAGATGATTATTTGAGCATTGTTTGAAAAATCTAAATTTTAGATGTTGATTTATTTTATCAAATCAGATTTCGAGCGAATTTTCGAAAATATATATATGAATTTAAGTAAAATAATGCATATGTTTATAAACTTAAACAAACAAATAACATTCATCACAGGAAAAGTTTCAAGCATGGAAAAACGCTTGATATCACACCATTATCCTGAAAGAGGACGTAAATCCACACGCACTTTCTCTTCAATACTTAACATTCCAATGGTGGGGAAAAAACCTCCTTTTGGCATACTAACTTGTCTCTTGCCGATAATTTTTCCATTCCTAGTAAAAAAGACCTGAAAGAAAAAATGTATTTCAATCATAATTCAAATATTTTAAATATAAATATATTATCTTGATATTTTTACTAATTAGTCAACTCAATAATTGTATCAATATATACCTTAACTTTATTGTCATATTCAATTTCATTATCATCCCAATTATCTTCTTCACTTTCACTTGTATCTAGTGAAAGTTCCAATAAATTATTTCCTTCAAACGAAGATGAACGGCTTATATTTGGAGAAACACTATTACTATTGAAAAAAAAAAAAATTAACTTCTTCATATATGAGAGTTTGCTAAGTCAATGACTTTGAAATGAATTTTTTTACCGAAATATTAATTATTTTTAAATATAATCCTCTTTTGTTGTTATATATATATATATATATATATATATATATATATTGTGTCCAACTATATTTTAACGTCTTCTATACAGGAAAATAATTATATTTTGAACCTTCTCTTCTATATATATATATATATTTCTTGGAAAGAAAAAAAGTCACAGGGAACTAAATCTGGAGATTAGGGTGGAAGAAGAAGCAGTTTGTAATAAGCCATTTGGCCAAACAACTCACAGAATTCACTTTTTTCTAATGAATCAAATTTTAAAATTTACTATTTAACTAATTTATTTGAAAAGTTTCATCTCTCTAAAGAAAGGCAAAGGTAAGAAATAATAACAGACTTCTGATATATCAAAGTCACTGACTGACCAAAACTCTTTTGTATATATAGATCCAGACATTCAAAGTTGAGGGTAAAATTAATGTTCAGAATGGGAATAAGGATATAAATGATCAATAGAATATATTTAAGGAGTAGATATATCAAAATATATATGGACATTATAATAAACATTTTCAAATTCATTAGGGATGTCAGATGTCCCCCACAAGAGTTCTAGCAAAAACATTTAAATGTCCCGCATTTATGTAATAATGTTACGATTACTAAAGTATATTCCATTATGAATAATGTATGACAGTCCTTGATTGACCATAAGAATGAATATTATGGAGCAAATGTTCATGAAATTATCCAAAATTGTGAGAATCTACATGTTTCAAAACGATTTAAAATAGAAGCAAATAATTTATTTGATACCACTATAATATAGAGAGAGAAATGGTTTAATTTCAATGACCAAAAATATAAAATTCTCTTGATCTTAACTTTGCAAAGCATTCCAGCATTTCATGAAATCGTATAAATTACTAATGCATTTAAAATAGAAGTAGATCAAGATTTGCTGTTTGAGGAATATATCTTCCTAAAAAGATTTATGGCAAAAGCGGATATTGAAAAGCAATTACGGTGTGATCAAAAATGGGTTTGTTTTTTAAAAAAAATTCTCCACAATTTTTAAAAATTATTTAATATATTTTTTCTATTCCACGTAAAGATAGAAATTGATTCTAAAAAGGCCAAGTTGATGATTAAACAGAATTTCGGAATGAATTGTTCGGAATTCCAAATTTTCTTAAAAAAAAACAAACAAGGTTCGGCCATTCTTAATGAAGTAAAATTAAATGATAAATATTGAATAATTTAAAAAATTTTTTTTATATATTTTTTGTATATAATTTCGTATATATTTTTTGGGTATATAATGTACATAGATAGTTTTTTTTCTGTCTACCGTTAGGTCCGGGTAATTATTTGTATAAATAATATAAATACAAAACTCGATTGTTTTTGTTGTTTTTTTATTATGAACATTTTTAAAAAGCCAAAATAAGTTAAAGATTAAAAATGATATGTCAAAATCAATAATTTTGTGAAAATTTTTTTTTGATAAAAATTGCCTCAATATTTTTTTGTCCTGAGAGACCAGATTTCAAATCTGGCAACCCTACGATTCATTCAAAAATTTATAATAGTAAAATATTTAAACAATTCTGAGATTTAAATTTTTATTCTTTTCTAATTAATTAGGTAATTTTTTCATTGAATTTATTAGAATATAACAATGACGTTACGTCCATGGAACCCCAGGCGAATTATTTGATCTAAGTCCTTATAGAGATAACGATTAAGAAATCATAAAGATAATATTATTTTTGTAAATTAAATTTCTAATATCGCATGTAAGGATTTGTCCAATTTTTTGGATTTCGTGACCCTGGGTCAAAGTTTTGAATTTCCTTACGAAAATATGAAGATTATTTTTTTTTGTTTTTTTGGATCGGAGCGTAGTCCACCGAACAGATGAATCTATTTAGGTGAGCGCTTGGCAAAGAAAGAGAAAAGCTTGATATTGTTTGCAAAAATCCACAAAATGACCTCCATGCTTATATTAATATTTAAAGATTTTTTTCAAAATAACTAAGAGTTATTTCCTTTTATGATTGATATTTTAAATCAGATTAGTCCTGGACAAAACATTCCTTATAGGATATAAGAATATTATTTAATAACAAAATATTCCGATTGCCCCTTTTTTGCTTATTATGTATTATTTAAGTCCGACGACCCGAGCGTTTAAGGATACAAGCCCTGAGACATATTAACTCCAAAAAAGCCGTGAAATTTGTGCTTTTTCTATAATCTCTATAAATATTATACAAAATAGTAATAGGTTTTGAACAGTAGTGTAAGATAGGTCATGGGCTCAAGCTCCCCCTCTATGGGTATTCAATAAAACCTTATTAATTAACAATTTAAATTTGCTTTAATAAAAAAACAAAAACAAATAATCACTTAGATTTAGATCTCTCTTTTTTTTCAAATTATCTATCTATAATAGGCTATAAAAATTATAAGCCCCACCATAATTTTTAAATTGTTACACTTTGTATAATTGAAAATCTGCTTTTTTTCAAAGCTAATATTTAGAACATAGGTTCCCAAAGTGGGCGATGATAGACTCAGGTTCAATCGGGGGCGTACTATAAAAATAAGGGGACGATCAATGTTAAAAATAGAGCCGGACAAAATATAATATCACTGCACCAAGTTCATCCTTCTCAAATTTTTAATTCTATTAAATATGAAATAAAAATTCTATTTTGTTATTTTTAATTCTTTGTTGATTTGCTATCTACTAATCTTATGATAATTTGTTATTCTACGTTGATTTTATTAAATAATTTTGTTACGTCATGCTCGAGGTGACAGTAGCTAAGAGTGATGAGCTGGGGATTACGAATCTAGAGTATGAAAATAGCTCGGGTTCGATTTCGGCTTGCCGCAAAAAATTATTTCCAACTTTGCCAGAAGTCTCCACCTGGGGTAGGAAAGTGAGAGATAATCTCACCCCCAGAAACCAAAGTGGTATCACAATTACCATTAGTGGCCTAAATGAGTCTCTCAATTGGAGGGTTCCCCAACCTAAACCTAACCTATCCTAACCTACTTCATGCTCCAAGGTGTCTTATTTACAAAATAAGCTTTAAGTTTATTCATTTGAGATAGAGAGATTACAGAAATAAACTATCTACATTTTGACTTTATTGTTTATTCATAAAAATATAGATTTGCGAGGTGAATTTTTTTCGAAAAGGTGAAAAAAGTTTGGGAAATTATGATTTCGAAAAATGTACATTAGTCACCCTAAGAGAAAATTATGAATTTTTGTGGAATCTTTTCAAATAAATGGTTTAAGTTTTTCCGAAGTGTGAGAAGACATCTATGATATTGGTGTGGACCAGAGAAACGCCTAGCATTTATTTGAATAGAATCTAGTTAGTAATTATAATTTGTACTGAGAATGAGCAGTATACATTGCAATCAAAATATTCTTTTATAATATAATAAATTGATGTTAGTGGACAGAAAAAAATCCAAGTCTGATTCAAGAAAGATCTAGCCTTATTAACTCTACATATACATATATTATGTAATTTAATAATTGAATTAAATCTTATAAATTATTTAAAAGTAAAAAATAAAATACCTTGAAATAAATTAAACCAAAAAACGTTGAGAAAAGCAAGAGAAACAAACAGTAAGTGTGGTTACTAGTCATAGTAGAAAGGGATAGTTGTTTTGGAAACAATAACACAGATTCAATGTTGTCTTATTGAATCCTCTCTGGCTACTGAGACAAGTGGCAACTTGCATCTCCTTTTAGGAGAAGTGAGCTCTGAGAAAAGTAGCTAGGCCAAACTATTGTCTAATCCTACTCTTAGCCATATACCTGCTTGAGACCGAATCTAAACCTTTTAGATGAGAGTGGGGGTATATGATGTAATAATCCAATGATATTCATCCACCTCCATCTAGCTTTGAGCAAGCATTACAATCTCAGGCCCTAGAGCGAGTATTAGAAAAATTACAAAGATTTGATTGCCATGGAGAGCACATAGAAAAAAATTAATCGTGGCGACATTATAATTAAAATGAATGGTTTTACAAAGTTTTTTATTTTAATAATTTATAATTTAAAAAAATAAAATGAATTTTTTAATTTAAAAATAGAAAATGGAAAATATTTTTTATAATAACATAGATAGATATCTCTCTTATAATAGATAAATTATTTAATAAACGAAATCAGAGCCGAATTTACAATCATGCGACTAATTTCTTTAAATATAAAAAAAATTATTAAAAATCACGTATTTTAATAAACTTTTGGAGTGTCAGTTGATGTCTAAGTAGCAAATAAATAGTAAGCAAGTCTCTCATCTCTGGAATTTTGAAAAAAAAAAAAAAAAAAAAAAACTTTATATACAATAATGTATATTTCGGTAATGATTTTTAAAATTAAAAAAATTTTCCTTCTTTTTTTGAGGCCTCAAAAGGAATAGAACTACCATTATAAATGATTAAAATAGGGATGGGTAGAAATTTCTTCTATCTTTTGATTTCTGGATTAGATAATCTAATTTTAAAATTCTTGTTAATATGCTCTAAAATGAAAATGTTAAGGAAAATATTGGAGAATGGCAAATATTGATGAAGAATGTTTTCAAAAGAGAAAGGAAATTGAAATCAAATGAATGATTTAAGATAAAATCATAAAATATTTGATAAGAAAAATGAATGGGAGTCATGCATTTAATGTATAGTAAAATAATAAAAAAAAAATGAATTACCTATCATAAGAACAAACATAATCTCTTGGGAAAAGAATCCCACACCCCATAATATCCCCTTTATGACATAAAGGTCCAAAAGGATCTCCAACTCCACTTCCAATAAATATTTTACCATCATCAGCATGGTAGCCTATGGAGCCTTTATTCCAGCCGGGATGTCGATGTTTTGGATAACCCTTTAAAATTAAAAAAAAAAAACATTAGTTTAAATAAAATACTTCATTTTAACTATTATATTTTTACCCTTCTTGTTAATCCAATGGCAATATAACAACATTCTCCAGGATCTATAATTTCAATTTCAAAATAATGAATTGTAGTATTTAATGGACATCTTGCTTGAGCTAATCCAACATCAACAATACTTTTTCCACGTCCAACATATTCTAGAATCTGAAATAAATATGTTTAAATTAGCAACTTTTGGTATTTGAAAGAATGTATGAGAAATTATCAAAATTCAAATATTTAGATATTAAAAAAATTGTATATATTGGATTTAATTATAAGTTAATTATCCTGGGATCTCATCCCCGTCCCGTTTTGGCCGGGACACTTTCATTCCCAAAGCATTTGTAAGAACACTAAAATGTCTCTTTTTTTATTGATTTCTATTCAAATATTTAATATGATTAAAGAGATCTTTTTATAAATTTTCTAATCTAATTAATAACACTTACTTGCCCATTTAATCGTATATCATTTAATCGGTACCAATCTTCTTCATTGGTATCAATAGACATAAGAGTTTCTTCTTGAGTGATCCAATTTATTCCAAAGAGAAGTCTGATTTCTTCACCAACTGATTGCATTCCAATAGCGGGATAGAGACCACCAATAGGGAGGGACATAAACACAGTTGCAAGCTAAAAAGATATTAAAACTTATATTAGATTATTTTTATTAAAAAAAGGTTCGAATAATATGGATTTCTCTATCATTCTAACAATGGCAACCCATGCCCTTTTGAAATATTCACAAGAGTCGCATATTTTCAAATTTTTTCTATTTTAAGGAACTACTCTGACATCTAAAAATGTTCATAAAAGTAAACTATTCAGATACAGTGATACCTCGGTTCATGAACATAATCCGTTCCTTGACCCTGTTCGTGAACCGAAAAGTTCATGATCCGAATCAATTTTTCCCATTGCAATTAATGTAAATCCAAATAATACAAGAAGATTGGTACCGATTAAATGATATACGATTAAATCGGCAAGTGTTGTTAATTTGTACTAAAAATTTTTTTTTTAACATGTTATGGCTTTATGTATGGAAATAATACAGAAAGGAAATAAATATAACAGTAATATTAGAGAAAAGAGGTTTAATTACCAAAATAAAACTAATTTTACAGTACACTATACAATATACAATTTCTCTACTCCGTGCGTGCGTGTTCGTGCACCAAAGCATCGTTCGTGAAGCGAAGGAAAATTTGTTCGCAAATGGAGTTCGTAGACCGATTTGTTCGTGATCCGAGGTATCACTGTATTATTAAATTATTTTTAAAAAGAGGTAATATATTTTAAAGTAGAAAATATAGTCTTTAAAATGAAGAAAAATGATATACACATAATAATCATAATTTTTTCATATGTGTATATCATTATCGTAGTCAGGTTTTCTGTTTGAGGGCGGAGATATAATTTCTTAATTTGGAGAATTTAGAGTTGGATTTTTTTCTGCAAATTTTCTTGTTTGAAATGTCACTTACACGTTTTTTTTTCGCTTTTTAATAATGGTCTATGATATGATTAAGTTAAGCACCAACCAAAATATCACTTAGGATAATAAATAATATTAAAGTTTAATTAATATATTTTTTAATTAGAAATAAATTAAATAATATTTATGTGATGGTTATTTGTTGCAAAACCGTGGTTCGAGTTTAAAGAGAAGCCACTTAGGTCTAATCAATTTTCATCTCGTAAATACAATTAAATTAGAGATATTGACTAATAGAAGAGGTTTTTAAACAATGACTTTAAGGATTAGTCAATATATCATTTACTGTCCTTTTGGAAAATTCTGGTTTGACCCCAAGAGGTGCGAATTATGCCTAATAAAACATAAAATCATTTTTTTAAACTAGAGAAATATAGAGATTCAAACAGTTTACCTCTTTTCCATTTCGTACAAAATAAACAGGAACATCAGTAGAAAAAGGCTCTCTCTTACTTTCAGATGCAAGATTGAATTTAATTCCGCATCCTATTTTATCTCCACATACACATTTTGTAGAGAGCTTTGGGCCACATACACCATCTTTATAGAGCCTAAATTATTTTAATATTTATGAGTTTTTTCTTTAAATAAAAAAAATTCTTAATTATCTATTACCTTCCATCCTCAGACATAATTGAGATTGATTCTTCTTTATGACCTATATGAAGATCTAATGGATAATTTTGCGAGCAAAGTCCAATTGATATTGTTCCTTCAAGACCTATGTCAATTATTTCTGCTTCATAATAACTGCATTCTGATGTTAAAGGATCTTCAGCTATATATATTCCGGGTTTATCTTCTTCATCAGGCAAATAACTATAGAAATAATAGGATTATTAATTATCAATAATAATATCAATAATATAAATATTTGAAAATGTTATTTTATACATTGATTATAAAATAAAAAACATGCCTTATGTAATCTCCTTCAACTAAAACTCTTTCATATCTATGCGTTTCTTGTAGGCTTTCTTGAGATTCGGAATGGTTTATTTCAAAAGTATCTTCATAAGAAGGCAGAGCGAGATATTTTTCCATCATCAATTCATTTAATATATATATTATTGTCTAATCTAAAAATGAAACAATTATTAAAATTTTTATAAATAAGGGGGGCTAAGATTTGATACATTTTAAAATTTAGAGCCTATTTCTTAATTATTTAATTAAAAAAAAAAAAAGGTTTCTAAATTATTTATAAATAAATTTTTTTCCTATTTAAATCCAACAACACTGACAATAAATGTAGACATTTTAATTATAATTTAGTATTTTATTATATATTAACTATTAAATAAATTAGATTACTGTAGTAATATAATAATAATGAAATTTCAAAATAAATTTTTATATTTTAATTTTAAATAATATTATTAAATACTTACAAAAAGTTTATTTAATAATTCGAATTAGTAAAAGATGGATATTTGGATGGATTAGTTCGAGTTTTGATATTATTTGAAGACTGTATTGAACTTTTAAGTTGTCAAATGCTCCTTCCCGTAACGAGCCCAAGTATTACAAGTTGACATATTTGGATAATTTAATCATGAGTTGGACATCATTTAATAATTATTTGACAGTCAGTTGAAAGCAGACAAATGCTTGAATTATGTAACATGAACGTTTATTTGCATTCACCAGTCAGTGACAAAAAGATGTGGGGTTCTCCCTGAATGAAAGAATAAAAAAAAAATGGTGGATTCAATTGATTGCGGTTTAGTTTTAAAATTTTACTTCCCGCCAAAACAAATATAAATTCAATTTGTGTGTTTAAAATAAATTTAATATAATTAGAAATAGTAATTTTTGATGTTTATTACTTTTCTTTTTCTCTTATCTCTATTTCAAATATAAGTGGTAAAGAAAGAATTATAATCGCAAAGAAATTTAATGTTAAAATTTCAACGGAAATACACGTTATGAGATTCCTTGAGTCCAAAAATAGGTTCCACAAAATGGTCCGTGAACAAAAACGTAAAAATTTAAATTTAATATTTAAACTAGAGGTTAGGGGCATAAGATTGAGAGGTGGGCCAGAGAGCTCAAACCTGGAAGGGGAGAGGGGTTTGGTCTTCAATAAAACTTAATAAAGAGGAAGAATGAAGGATTAACCAACCCCGTTTTTTATCCACCATCAATACTATTTACTTATGAATATATTTTGAGCTACATAACACCGACCATCATCAGTAAAATTAATCATTTTGGTTGTGAATATCGTCTATATATAAAACATTCTACAAGTTTAGGGTTGTCATTTAATGCCAAAGTTTTTATTACAAGATAATATACAATTTATATATGGAATATTTTAATTATTTTCATATATTTTAATAGTTAAAGAAAGTAATAAAATAAAAATTCAAATTATTAGCCCTCTCCTTCCATAATTTCCAATTGCTACGTTACTGTTACGAAACAGCAAAATTTGTGATAGAATTGTCGAACTGGTAGTATTACTTTACTAAAGTACTTTATAAATTTTTCTGATTCTCTTAAAATGGCTCTAATGATTTTAATTTAAATTCATATATCAATATGCTGTCAGTCAGTTCACAATTTTATATTATCTTTTATTTATAGAGATTTTTCGTTTGGTTACAATATCAATATTACGGAAAAAAATAAATTAAATTAATTAAATTGGCAATTAAATCTCATTTATTGTCAAATATAGGAATTAAAAATATTTATAATTTGTTACCATGGCAACGAGTTGTTCTATCTATTCTATGAAATTCTTGAAATACTAAATTCAAGTCTCCCACCCTATTTGGAGGTAGAAAATGATTAATACATCTTAAAGATTATCTAATTTATTATATGTACAGCCAATTTAACAAAACTCGTAAGAATGCTTTAAGAGAAATTAACCAAAAATTAAAAAAGTACATCAGTAAAGCGAGCCCCAAACAATTTTGGGAGGGATGAGGGTTAATACATTTCTAAAATCAGCTAATAAATAATTGTTTTATAATTTCTAATCAAAATTGTGAGAGCGTATTTTGAGAAAATCGAAAAAACTAAAAAAAAAAAAGTACATACTAGTACACACTCATTAGCTGATTTTATTAAAAAGCTTTGAGCCTCAAACAACCTGGGTACCTATCTTAAATATAAAATTTCAGCCTTGAGCAGCTTTCGTTTTTGAGAATCCTTGTTCACAGACACACACACAGACCATTTTGCAAGACCCATTTTTTTAGACTCAGGGGACCTCAAAACATATTTTCATTGAAATCTCGAAATCAATTTTTTTTGCGATCGCAATACTTTCCCTATACTATATATTACATATATACGAGGGTGGTTTGAAAAGTTTCCGACCTAACAAAGATACAAGACATTTTTTCTTCAAATTTATTTTTATTTTTCTACATAGTCTCCTT
>JAAAKE020102886.1:0-18048 GCA_010014785.2 Anisolabis maritima
AAAATTCATTTTTGAATTACTTTTATCTAAAGATTTTTTATCTTCAAAAAAATTTTTAATCCATCAGTTAATTATTGATTAGATTTTTTTTTTAATATCATAATAAAAGAAAAGAAATGTTATCTCATCTTAAATAATATCAATATGTGGGAAATAAAGGGCTATCTTGCGAAGTTCATAAAAAATTTTCTTACTGAGAGAAAATATTAGGTCCATATTGGTAATAACTTGTCACAAATATATTCTCAAGAAAATGGAATTCCTCAAGGTAGTGTCTTGAGTAGTACGCTTTTTTTTTGTTAGCAATGAATAAGGATGTTTACAGCCCAAGTTAAGGCATTAGAACTTGCCTTAATTTTTTGGTTTTTTTTTGATTTAAACTTTTGGTGATACAGATTGTGATATTTTTCTGATTATTTATTTTACGCTAATCAATTTTACTTTAATTTATATTTTTATTTATTTATTATTATTTATTTATTTTGTTTATTGTTTATTTAATTATTGTTAAATAATAATAAGAAAAAAAATGTTTAAATATACTAAAGCTTACAAAAAAGCTTCATTAAAGAATCACTTAGCATCATAAAATAAATTAAACTATAGTTATGGCCGGAGAGCTTTTTTTTATCTATTGTATTATCTCTAAATATATTTGATTACATTATTAAAATCTCTTTAATTGGAGGGGAGAAAATCAAAGATTATTTGAATTAAAAATTTATTGAATTAATTTATAAGGAGAATACATTCATAAATATGAAAATTTGATAAAAATGAATATATTAAAAAGATACTTAAATGAAAAATAAGTTCTATGAAATACTTATTAAATAATATTTATTTAATTTTATTTATGTTTATTGAACCCTCATTAGTCTTAAAATAATTATTTTTACCTCCTCCAGAGTTCGCCGGCCTTTGAAATAAAAACTTATAAAAATTCACAAAAAATCTTATTTTAAGTTGTTTATAAATTTTTTAGTCAATTGTAATAAGTAGCTATCACCTAATTATAAAATCTCTTAAATTTAATTGAAATTCCATCATTTATAAGTATACAATTAAAAATACTAATACTAGAAATTTGTTATTTGGAAAGACCTCTTCTCCATTTTCTTTGAAATTGATAATTTTTCTCACCACAACGGGTCTATTTTTCAACACAACGATCTTATTATGCTTTTAATTATTAAAATTACTTGAGAAATTTCGGACTGACTTCTTGTGAAACGGCAATGTATAAATAAAGCGATCGAAACGAAAGATAAGATCTACAGAACGAGTTTCACTATTGGCAGACTTTTATGGGTGGGAGGGAGAGCTCAATATTTTTTAACATAATAATATTAATATGAGAACTTTTTTAAGAACAAATTTTAATATGTGCTGAAAAGTAAAAGGATAACTGAGATGAGGTGCATGTGTTTGTTTGCTGGAAGGTAGCCAACCCAAATGACTAACCCACTCATGGATTTTTTTGATTAATTGACCCAGAACTATTCTTGTGCACATTAAATTTCTCTAGAAATTAACAACTAAAAGGGCCACGTAAGGAGGCAAAGGCTAAGACGGATAAGTTGCAGATTACGACTCTAGGGTATGAAAATAGCTCGGGTTCGAGTTCGGCTTGCTCCAAAAAAATTCCATTTCCATATTTCCAACTCTGCGAGAAGTCTGGCAGTCTCCTCCTGGAGTAGGAAAGTGGGAGATAATCTCACCCCCAGAAGCCCAAGTGGCACAATGGGCCATTACTGGCCTAAGTGAGTCTCCCAATGGAGGGCGGCAACCACCTAAACCTAACCTAAGGGGGCCACATTAAAGGAGCTCTGGATCAATTAATCGAAAAATCTATAAATGAGTTCGTCATTTAGGTTGGCTACCTTCCAGAAAACAAACATAAACTAATTTATGCACCCCAAATTACACCAGGTAATTTTATCTAGATCTTATTCACAATTAATTAAATCATTTTAATAAATAAGTTTTCATTTAATTAAGACAAAACATAAATCCAATATCAAAATTTTATTCGACCATTTCTTATGAGTATTTCTACAAAAAACCTTTCAAACATATACTTAGATGCACAGCTATTTTGAGACTTCCGTGGGGAACTCGAGAATCGCAAAGAAATTGTTTCTAAAATAAGATTTACATAAATTGAAATTTCTTATATTCATAAATAAGCATCTCGACTTTGACCTCATGGGGTGGGGTCGATACAATAAACATTGACGAGCGATGGCTGTCGTGCAAATAAATCACGCGCTGACCCGTCATGACAAGAGATGTTGATGATGATGGCCTCGCAGGACCGAAACAATGTTTGACTCTTAAGGAGAGCGAAAGGCATCACGATTTGACCATTAGAAAGAGCAGTGATCCGAAAAACGTGGCGACAACCATATCCAATTTATCGTTATTTTTATGCCCATGAAAGACAGTTCGCCAATAATGGTGTAATAATCTTTAGTCATACATAGTCAAACCTCAGACCCAAAAAACATAACTTCATGGTATCTAACTTTTAAAGAAAAAATCTTACATAGGAGAGGAGTGATGAGTATATGTATAGCGACCATGAGTTACCTGAGCCAAGACTAACATTCATTCCCTGTCAATCTTTTCTTAATTTCTTTATAATCGCTTTTCTCGGTGCAATCTGATTGGCTTGATTGCTTGAGCTACTACCTTAAGAGGGATGTTATGTGTGCTCAGGTCCCTCCCGAAATAGTCTAATTAATACCATTTACATGCTATTTCTCGAGAAAAATTGGCCTAGCCTTAAAAATTTTTGAGTACGTGTCTCTTATGGGTCCTAAATAAATATTAAATTTGAGATTCAAAAGACTCATAGATAGACCATTTTGGAAAACCCATTTTTTATTTTTGTTTCACGATATTTCAAAACGTGTAGGAAATATTCTAGATATTATTAATTATTAAATTATTTTTTAAATATTTGCAAAGTATAATCAAACATTTTCAAATATTTAAAAAAAATATAATTATTTTAATTAATTTACCCTTAACAATTACATTTCTAAATTTTCTATTTAATAGATAGAAGCAATGTGAAGAATTTAATATTTTAAAACTCTAGTTATTATCAATCTTTATACGTATATTACATTAAAATTCTACTCTTTGCAAGACTAGTCCGAACTTGTTCATATTCCTTGTTTATTTGGTCGTCTGCTCAATCCTCTCCTTCAGTAGTGAGATGTTGACTTGCTCTTCTCGTTCGTCATAAAATCACACTTTATATATATTTTTAGGTAAATTTTTTTCACAATTACACTAATTATTTATTTATTTGAAATAAGCATAAAAATAGTCTATTTCACATAAATTAAGCATTTTTCTTAAAAGACGTTATAGGTTAGTTTTAAATATTAATAATTAGTTTTTACCTCTAATTATTTCTTAATAGTCATTAGTTAAAATAATATACAACCTCTAATACCGGACACTTAGAGATTAGAGGCGATTTCTTTGGATTTCTTTGTATGTTTGCATTTAACTTAACTCCAAATACTAGACGATTCAATATTACCGACACATTTTTGAGTACTCAGGGTGTCCAGTATATAGAGGTTTAACTATATTATAATATAATACATTCATTCAAAAATCATATTTGACTTAGAAGTTTTTTCGAGATCTATTCGATTTATATGAATCAGATATAAACAAATAAATATGTCTCGAAGCAGGCTATTTTAAGCCAAATAATTATTTTTGATAAAATAATTTTTTCTGAGTATATTTTATTGCTGGTGGATCAAGCGATCCCTGGCCCCTGGAAGTCGAACCCGGGATCTCCAGCTTATCCGAGGTATCGCTGTGCTTCCTTTGCTTTCTGGTGGTGCAAAGGAAGAACACTAGAAGATAAGCTAGTAGCCCGGGTTCCGCTTGATCCACCAGCAATAAAATAAACTCACAAAAAATTATTTTATCAAAAACCATATTTGACGTTCATTTATTAATATATTTTAACTTTCCGGGGACATATTTTTTAGTACATTTAAAGTTTAATACCTTGTTTTCTTTAAGATCCTATTAAAACATTTCGACTATTATTTTGATACCTTCCTCAGCTAACAGTTAAGGGAATAAAAGAATTAGTTATTAGTGAAGGAGGATACAGAATAATTGGCTGATATTTTGTAGATTAAATAATGCTTATCGGGGACTTATTCACTGGAGGGCCATGGGAGTTCTCTTTTTTTTTTTTTATTTAAATAGTCAAGTTGAACTTATTTACTGAGGATTTCATATTATCCCATGAAATTGGGAAATTTTAGTTGGGTTCTCCAGTGGGGTAGCTAGAAATTGGTTCGTCCGTGGTGGCTCAAGATTTTGACCTGCCCAATTTTTTTTTTCTTAGGGGACCCGACACAAAAAATCTGGTGTGATATCATTTAGCTTTCTTACCTCAGTTAAGACAAAGTTGTGTAATGTGCGTTTAGTCACACCATTTTTTTAAAGTCTTTTTTGGCATCTGAGACCATTTAGACTCACCTAATTTAGTTATATTAATTAGTAGCTAATATATTTTAAATTCATTTAATGAAAAGATATTTATTTATCCAAACAATAAAACCTAAAAATAATGATAAAAATTAACATGGCATGAGTTTTATATTCGATAGGATTTTAGAGTGACCCCATCTTATATTCCCAGGGGATATGGTTAGCGATAGTTAAAAAGTGCTGGAAAGTGTTGCAACGTCAATGCCCATTTTTTTTAAAGAAAATAACATAATATTTTGAGGGCTTTATATTATTATATTTTAAATTCAACATTTTCCGAACCAAAGGACAGGACACTGTCTTTAATAATCTTAAATTAAATATTTTTTCATAATTTATAATGCATCAAATGGCTTATATGTAGAAGAGCCGTAAATATAAATAGATAAAATTATTTATCTGAAAAAAATTCCATTCCTCTAATATTGTATTATATTAGGTTTTTTGACCATTGACTTAACTTATTTTCTACTTACTATGGTTTCTATTGCAGGTTTTGCAAGTTGGAACTCGTCCTGGGCCGCCGCCTTAGCTCAGATGCTAAGTGAGGCGTCCATTTAGTCTTGGCAGAGAGGCCGTCCCATTCACATCGGATCCGCGCTACTCAGCTCCGCGCTACTCAGCTCCAGATTTTTCTCAACTCTTTTGAATTTGTAAGTATGTCTTCAATTTTTAGACTTATCTATTCAATCTTAAGCTAATAAATATTATTAACAATAACGGTATAACTTAATAAAATGCATCAAAGATTTTAAGCTGAGAAGTAGATCACAATGATCATATTTTTTTTTTATTATTCTTAGAAACTATCAACATTCATTTAAAATATATATTTAGTGAAAATAATTAGGAATTTCTCTATATTACTTTTTCAACGTTTCGGTGACTATCTCTCAACCTTTTTCAAGACATGGTCAATTTTTTTGTATTGTGATACTCATTCAAAGTAATCAAGCATGTTTTAGCTAGTAAAGGAATAATAAAATTCTATAATCTGCTTGATTCCTTTGAAAACAAAATAAGAAATTATTTGCATGTATTGAAAAAAAGAATAAGTAGCTAAAAAGAGATTTAAAGTTTTTTTGGAATTCATTCTTGGGGAGGAAGATGGAAATGAAATATGTTGCTATCCCGAGTAATCATAACGAGTCATCTGGTCCCAGGGATAATGAATAATTATTAATTTGATTATGAGGTACATACAAGGCAGAAATAAAATAAAGCCTTTGAATGCTAAAGTCCAAAGGACTTTACTCGTCCATCATCACTTACTTATAGACCTATGCCGCATGTCCGAAACGTCTCCTTCCGGTTTTGGCATCTAAAGGCTTTGTTTCATTGCTGCAAAATGTCTTGTACTTTCCTTATCAGACTTCAAATAGCAACTTTCTTTCAAACAATTTATATGATTAGTAAGAATTCCAAGTAGATGAAACATAGACGAGAAATTTGATTATTCATTAATCAACGTATTAATTAAATGTAATTATTTTATTATTAAAATTTAGTATTTGAGTAAATCATATAGAAGTCTATTCTAAAATTTTTAAAAGAAAATGTAAGAATATTTTGAGGACTCTATTCTATACTATTTATTAAATTCAACATTTTTATCTCCTCGTTGCAATCAACTGCAGGTATCTATTGTTCCTTACTTTTATCTCTATTCGATTGCGATTGAAATTCCCTTTTATTATAAAGGTGCCCTTTCAATAATTTTACTTTCCATGAATAAATAATTTATTTTTTCAATATATATTAATATCCGGTCCTCAGCCCTTGCAGGATTATATAATATACTTAACAGTATAATAATAATAATAATAATAATAATAATTTGTTTTTATAACAAATCACTCTCATTATATGTCTCTTTATACGTATATCTTGATTGCTTTTTTATTTTTAAAAATAATTTCAAAATTTTATTAGGCTCTGAGAAAAAGCAATCAAAAAGTGAACTCCACCCCTTCCACTCCCGTGGGCCAAAAATTGAGAATAATTTTATTTTTCAATTATTTACAATATATCACAGTTTTTAAATTTTGATTTTTTAATTTTAAGATCCAAAGAATTCAAAAAGTGAACACCCGCCCTAAGTGAGGGTTAATGATAAATAAAATATAAAACCATTTTACTTTCTCTTACCTATATATGTAATATATAGTAAGAAACTATTGCGATCTCAAAGAAAAAATCTATGTGATAATTTCAACGGACATACACGTTTGGAAGTCTCCTGATTCTAAAAAATGGGTCTCGCTAAAACGCGGTCTGACTGTGTGTGTGTGAAACAAGATTTCTCAAAAACGAAAAAACGTTTGAGGCTCAAACTTTATATTTAAGCTAGGTACTCGTCGCTGGCTTTTGAATAAAATTGGTTAATACTAGTACTTTTCTGATGTACTTATTTTTTAGTTTTTTCGATTTTCTCAATATTCGCTCTAATGATTTTGATTAAAATTCATAAAACAATTTTACTTATTAAATGATCTTTGAAATGTATTAACCCTTATCCATCCCAAAATTGTTTCGGGCCAGGGGTGGGCATGATCGCGATCACTTTGCATTCCACTTTCAGTTCCACGATTTGAATTTGGATTGAAATCCTCTTATCAAGAAGGATTTAGGATCTTGAATTTAAATCCAAATTCTTCCAAAGGATCTATGATCGGATTATCCTTTTTCCGAAGATTTAGTTCCTGGATGTAAAATTCTTAAAAAAAAATTATATTTATCATGGTAACGCAGGACATGACATGTTGTCAATTCGTTGCCTTAAATGCCCTTTCTATCGGTAACTCGTCATCAGTCTTTCAATAATTTTACAAGTTTATATATCTAAAAATTTATAAGTAGATCTTATTTTCAGTTTTTTTTTTAAACAATTTTTCAATTCAAAATCACACTCACATGAATAAAAATTTATACATTAATATTTTTGTGAATTGGTCTTTAAAACCGAAAATTCATGGCTATGATTTTCATAATATATGCTAAGGGCATATGAGGTAAAAATATTTTTCCTTGTATAATTCTATTACATATTATCAAATTGTAAATATTGTGCTTTCAATTAACTTCTGATGAAGAGCCTGTGTTGAAATATTGGTTTGTAAAACCTCTTTTTTACTTTCTTTTATCTATATATATATAGTATAGGAAAAGTATTGTAATCACAAAAAAATCTATGTCGAGATTGTAACCTCTCGAAATGAAATTAAAATAACATAATTAAACAGATAATTATTTAATTTTTTTACCAACATTTCAAGTACTAGAAATCATTCCTTTAATTAGGACAATTAAATGTATTTGCTATATAAGATTTTGTTTATTTTTTTATAATAATCTAATATAAAACTATACAATACTATAATAATATAATTTATTTTTTAAAAATATACAAAGTCTTACATTATATATATATATATATAATATATATTTTTTTTGAAAATGGATCTTTAATAATATGCTTATTTTATTATTTTAATTTATTTTTGGTAACAACCTCCCTCACCAGGAGCCTTTAAAGGCCTCCCTCGGAAGTGTCACTAGTGGAGGTATTAATGGTTGTTTTTAATCATTCCAGAGCTTACTCCCACCACGGGACACTACTCTATCCCTTCTCTCCGCTTTGGCGTCGTCACTGGTTCTCATCCTCTCCTCACTAACGAGTGGAAGCCTGACCAGGTTTAAGGATCAAACTCTTGCTGTTCATCTTTCAAAAGTAACTATATTATTTGATTATATTTACAAAAAATAGAGAATGAATCATTTTAATTATATAGCGTCTAATGCAGCGGTCGGGGAACTTTTTTAAACATTACCCCAAAATATTTTTGCTTAAGTCGATATTACCCCCCCTTTCTAAAAAGAAAACAATTAATGTAAATTTTAAATAAACATTATTTATTGAATTAATTTACATTTACATATTTATAAAAAAGTGACATGAAAATAGTAAGTATGTAATAGACAAACAAAATAAAATTCTTAAATTGGAACAAACAAAAATTAATAAATAAATTGAAATAACAATAGAAATATTAGAAAAATTTCCCTATTACCCAAAAAAATTATATTTTTACCCCATTTTGGGTAATTTACCCCGGTTCTCCGACCGCTGGTCTAATGTCTTACTTAATTTATAAATAATACCAAAAATATCCTATAATTTTAGCCCTTATTAATTAATTTCGTTATAAACTGACTAAATTCTTTCTTCATATAATCATATAATATTCATTTTCCTATTCAAACAAAATAAGAATTTTTATTTTTCATAGAGGATGCTCCAGGTTTATTAAAATAACCTAAAAAACCATTAATATTTAGAATAATAAATAAAAAAGTTAATTTTTAAATGATTATGAAAGCATAATTATAAACAATAATAATTATTTTCAAAAATCTTTAATATACTAGTACATAGTAAATATATAAACGATAAATATATATAGTATATTAATAATATATTGCAACCAAAGATTAATTTAATTGAATGGTATATTCAGGAATATTTCCCAACTAAGTTCTCAATGGCCCAGGATAATCATAAAAAATAGGTTGTTGAGGATTATAATGGGGCCTTAAAATATTTGTAAAAGTCATCTGAGTAGCTAATATATTGAAATTTCCTATATAGCCTTCTCCAAATTTACCTAAAGAGTATTTCCATCTTGGTATGCCTTAAAAAAGTGGTCAAGGGGCTATTTTGAGTGTAGGACCGAAAAAATGCATCCAGACTTATGTGTATATACCGTATGTTATATTTCTTGACGGGTGGCGTAGATTTAGGAGGGAATAAGCCAAATCTCGCTAATTAGGGCTATGTTTATATGTTAATTGAAAAAGATTAGAAAATAACTCTCCTCATCTTATTAATTTATAAATCAAACATTATAGTTTTTCATAAGTGGAAGTATTTCTTTTTATTATTTGAAAAAAAAAATGTCATTAAAACAATACTTTCCTTATTACTATATATTTCATATAAATTATATTGTAAGAGAAAGTAAAAAATAAGTTAAACTTAATAAAAAGTGTGTTAATTTTTTTTAACCAAATATTTTCTTATCAAAAAAATTGCCTTTTCATTGTTGAATGGCTATTTTTTTAATTTTAACAGGGCATCTCTATTCAAATTTGGTATTGTTTCGATTCTTTTACTTTTTATCTTAATATCAATTATTCTATAATTATCCTTTTTAATAATTATCTTTTGGTTACCTCTTCAACTACAAAATGAAATATAAATTTACCTAGTCAATTTATATTCAATTTTTATTTCTATTTCATTTATTTCATAAAGAAATAATTTTTTCGTTAAAAACTAAACATTTTATTCTCTTTTAAAATTTTATTTAAGAAATATAAATGAAAATCAAGAATAACTTTTTCTTAATACTAAGCTGTTCAAAATTAAAAATACTAAATGTTTATAATTTATGTAGGGATTCGGAGAAAAAGAAAACCAGCCGTTTTTCTCAGATCACTATAGACCACTTTATTCAGGAAATATTTCGGCCAACATTACGTCGGCCATCCTCAGTGCCACAAAGTGATAATTTTAGTAGACCTGTGTCACTTACTATCGAATCGTTTCATTGTGTAGATGTCCCTCACCTCTCCAAGAATATTTTATATAACTAACGGATGCAGGTCCACTAAAATTATCACATTGTGGCACTGAGGATGGCCGACGTAATGTTGGCCGAAATATTTCCTGAATAAAGTGGTCTATAGTGATCTGAGAAAAACGGCTGGTTTTCTTTTTCTCCGAACCCTTACACAAATTGAACTGCCCAGCTATATCTCACTTATAAACATGTTTTTAATTTACTTTCCGCAAAAAACAACTTGACTTATTTTTTCATTCAGATCCTAATGATCTAATAGACAAATAAGACAAATGTCCAGAATCTTCTTAAATGGCCCCCTGGGGGCTTTGAAATATTTCATAATTAACAATAAGAGCGATCGTAACTATACATTATAATATCATAATATCAATTTTGAATCTAGAACCGGCTAGAGGCTTAATCATGCATTCTTTTCATTATTTGCAAACTAAATATTAAAAGCATAAATAGCTCAATATTTCTCTAGATTAAACATTATTACCTTAGCTACTTTTTTGGGCTAGGGACAAAACTAAATTTGGGGGAAGGAAGCCAAATAAAATTTATCTTATTTACTTAAATGGTATTTTGAGTTGTCCTTGTTTTTAAATAGAAATTTTTTAAATGAATTTTCTTTGTTATTTTCTCTTATCTATATATTATAATTTTACGATCGCAAAAAATTAGATTTCGAGATTTCAACGAAAATACAATGAAACTAAAAAATGGGTCTCGACAAATGATCTCTCTCTCTTTCTCTCTCTCTCTCTCTGTGTGTGTGTGTGTGTGTGTAAACAAAAACCAAAAAAACATTCGAGACTTAAATTTGATATTTAAGATAGTCGCATCCAACACAAAGGATTGAATAAAATCGACCAAAGAGGACTAGTACTTTACTGATATACTTTTTTAGTTTTTTATTTTTTAAAAATCGGCTCTAACGATTTTGATTAAAAATCAATTATTTTTTAAATGATCTCTGAAAGGTAGTAATCGTTATTCACTCCAAAATTCTTTGGGGCCCATTTTACTCTTGTATTTTTGTGGTTTGTTATTATTTTCTCCTAAACACTAACAATTTGATTAAATTGGCTGTACATATAATAAAAGTAAAATAATAAATTATAATATAATTTACCTCTTGGGTGCTGATATACGACTATTATGAAGAAAAAATATGTCAATACAAAAAATATGATGCGGTTAATCACACCAAATCTTTTTATAATATGTCGCTCATTTTCTCTCTCCGCTCTCTAGTCGGTTCCCCTTTTTTGTTCTTTCTCAACCTCATCCGCGCTATTTATTTTAAACTTTTTCTGTTTGGTTGAAATTTGGTTTTATATCCATTATATAGAAAGGCTTCGCTCGTCTTATTAACATCGTGGGGATCAAAATCTCATTTCAACTAAGGATAAAAAAAAAAGCACTCCAATACTAAAACGATTAAGAATAAAAGTTTAAAATAAAGTTACTTAAGTTGATTATAAAAACTGAGCGTCACTCACTAGAAGTTGCAAAGAACAAAACTTCTGTCTAAGGACGTAAAAGTAAATATTATAAAACACTGACAATAAATAAGAGGGCCTATTCCTCTTTATATTAAATTAACATTAAAATCTAGAAATTTACTCTTAACCAAATACAAAGAAAGGCATAATCAAGCATTTTCGTCATAAAACCATATTCATCTTTGAGTTTATTCCTGCATATTTTCACAACCATAGATAGTCAGTATCAGTTTGCGGTAAGGAAAATATTTATTTTTGTTTGGTTTTTTTTTTTTTTTCAAATATTTCTTGTTCAAACTTAATTTTTAGCTTTTTTTATTTTGGCAATTTCTTTAAATTTATTTTCATTTGTTTTTGTTTTTTGCATTTTTCCTTTGGTTTTGGTGGATTTTGCAGATAGGCCGGCCAGCCCTGAATACGCCACTGTTCAAAACCTATATTATACAGGTGTCCAAAAAATATAATTTTCTTAATCTTTTATTATTTAAATCTGACAAATTTGCACTGTCCTCAATATGACCGAGAGCCCCCATCAGAGATTCGTCATTGTAAATAAAAGTTTTTCAAATCAATCCAGAAAGAAGTTACCGAATCTCATTTGCATATAATATATATTCATCTAAATATTACGTTTTATAATTAACCTCATTTTCCTTGGAGAATTTATAAAGAATTAATTAAAAAAAAAGAGCCTAATCTAGTTTGTTCATAATTTTTAGATAATAGATTAATTAAAAACGTTTTAAATTCTTAAATTTCGTAAATTTCTCAGAAATAGGGTATTTAACATAAATAAATGTTGAAATTCTCAAGTTTTTAGTTACATTCTAAAATTAGTAAATGGATATATCCAAGTCTCATATTTTTTTATGTCCATGGGAAAAAAAAAATAATTAAAAAAAAGAAAAATATTTACTAATTGTTTTAGTCCCTTTAATTTTATCTTTAATTATATAAATTTATATATGTGAAATATTTAATAATAAATCAAATATATTAATACCTACAATTTTTGCCAAATAGGAATTAATTAAAAATTCATTCATTTTTTTAATTGTTTATAGCTCATTTTTCCTCCGAAAAATGAAAATAATTGCATTAATTTTCACCCTGAACTAGGGCCAAAACCGATTTTTTTTTGTTGTTACCTCAATCGAAAGCATTTCTCAGGATGGTCATTTCGAAGAAATATTCGGTTCCGACATTGCCGGATCTCAGAAAAATGTTTACAAAAAGACTTTTGATATTACTGCAAGGGAAAGGAAAATATTTATATTCTTTACTAGGACTAGTAACTTTTTCTTTCCCGGCTTGTTTATAGTTGAGTGACCAAAACTCAACTTCCCCATTTTTAGCATTATTTTACTTTTTCAAAGCCTTCGCGTTGACCTTGTGACCGGGTGTTCTTTTAACTACTCTCACAAAATTCAGTGTATTTTTTTTCGTTTATACCTCAATCGAAATCATATTTACCTGATTAAAGAGTTTCATTTAAATAGAACGGGAACTTTAAATTTTAAAAACATTCTATTAAAAAGATATTAATATTATCTTGAAAATTGTTAACTTTATCTAAATTATTTCAATATACGCTTTTTTTTTTTTTTTTTTTTGAAAAATCACAATATACTGATTATATTGACTATTGGAGGAAGGATGAGAGAACGCTGTATATAATACTATGCGCATCAAAATATATTTAACAAACACTACTATCTTTTGTTTCCTTTTGAGGAAAGGCATAACTAGCTACGAAACGACGATAAGTGTTTTATTTTTCTCCTGGCTGGACCATCTTTTTTGTAGAATATTAATTTATTTTGATATGCATAATAGTACTAAGCTAACATTTCCGATGGTTGGACCCTTATAGCCCTCTAACTATACTTCCTTTTGGAATATCATACACATAGGCCAATTCTAGAAGTCTTGTATTATTCTTATCTAAGTTATTATAACTTTTCAACAATTCTCATTGAATTTTTATATTAAAAATTTACTCTCTTCTCTTTACTTTTTCCTGATTTTTTTATATTTTTCATTAGCAGATTTCTCATTAAAGTGAAATCATCGTTTCTTTCATTGAGTAATACCTAACACCTAGGAATTTACATTTTTATTGATGAACAGAATAAAAAATGATACATTTAATAAACGGAATAAGAATCTTGGCTCGTCTTTTTTATAATTTTAATCTTCAGTATTTATCTTATATTCATTTATACAATGTATAAAAATAGTTAAAAATATAAAAATTGAAAAACCCGGGGGGGGGGGCAAGGAAAAATCCATTCTTATCACATAAATTTTTTTTATGTGGGTGCTAAATTCCAGTATTCCATCGCCCTTTTGGCTAACCTATTCCATAAATAATAATAAACCATAAATAAATCTAATGAAAAATTGCATTTATTTCAAAAGAGAAAAAAGTTAGTGATAATTAATATATAAACTTGTAATTGAGGAGTAAAGAAATATAAATTTTATTTTCTAAAACTAGACTAAAATTATTTATTTGACAATTGATAAATTTCTTTATGTTAATATGCATAATTTTAATTTATATCCGCTCTTTCATATAACTTTCATATTCATTAGACCTTGAATTTGATCCAAAATATTATTTAATAAATAATCTTCTATGATTAATAAAATTTTTTATGATTTCCTAAATCATTTGAATTAATTAAATCCATAAAAAAATTTTTCACAAAACCATTTAATAGGAATTTATTTTAGGCTTTTATACATATTAATATTTCAATATAGGTATACTTAACAATTAATTAGTGATGTTTATTCATTAATATACATACATATATATTAATATATATGCAAAAATTACAAATAACTCATAAATATTTTGTAATGAATGTAGATGAATATAATTAGTTCTGTAAAAAAATTAATTTTAAATTAATAAATTAAGATATATTATAATAATTAATTTAAATAATAATTCAACCTCACTCACCTTATTAATTTTAAATTCGCACAAATATTTCACAATATCCGGATATTTATTTTATTTAATTTTGGTAAAGATTCGATTAAAGATTTCGGAGAAAGATTTTTTATATTTCATATAGCCTGTAACATACGCAATATATAGTCTATTGCCTATCTTTTAATAATATAAATAATAATAAATAATCGTCCTTCTCTCCGAAATTTAAACAAAAAATTCCTTCGGCTTTTGAGAATAACTTTATTTATTTTTTTGATTTTAATAATCCACTCAATTAATTATTATCCCCAATCATATTTAATCAAAAATTAGAAATTTTTCATCCACGAAAGGAAAATTTCCCACCGTCTTTTTAAATGATCACAAAACCTTCCATCCACAACTGTATATGATATATACGTTTTATTTTCTCTTCCTCTTAATTACGTCACTGGAGCAAATAAATGAAGAAAGTATAATGGGTAACTTACGCGTTGTGATCAGTTGGCAAGGTCTTTTCTTTTCTCACGACTACTAAGAATAGCCTCCGGCCCTTTTTTGGCCTTGGTTTTTGTTCCGTGATCTTTTTTTTTTATTTGCGTTCCATCTTTTTAAAATTTTACATTTTAGAAGGATATACTTATGTCAAATAAATTGCAACGTCACCCAATCTTTGCACATGTTTAAATCAAAATCCATTATAATAAGCTTTTATCTAATATTATAAATTGCGATATTAAAAATAAAATTAATTGCGAGTGAAGAATATATTAAAGTCGGTTTTTCAATAGTTGATTTTTATTCTACTTGTTAATTTCCAAATATTTCGAATCGGTTATCGCCACTCCTTATATAAATTGTTACAAAATGTTACGAAGGTCAATGATTAATATATAGCTAGCAATTTTTTTTTTTTTTAATATACACTATTATATTTTATTTTTAAATCAACTATTCATCACATTTGTTCATTTTTACCTACTTTACTATTATATATGCCCTTGCCGTTTCCCCCAAGTGGTAATCTGCTTATAAAATAAAAAATTACTTGAAGCTCGCATTTTGCGAATACATGGATACCGACCACGAGTTATCCATACTAAGAATATTTCCACTCCCTTCTAAGCTGCAGGCTTTGCGAGTGGCCGGCTTATTCTTTGTCATATCCTTAATTTCTCGTATCAACATTTTAAATATAAAAAATATTTATTTGTTATTAGATTGGTTTTCAATTAAACAAATAGCCATTTTATATGAAAATCTTTTTACATGCTTAAAGAGGGTCTCTTTTCATACCTCATTACTTGGAGACAGAGCGTCGCTCGGGTTCTTTTTTATTTGGACAAGAAAAGTCACTAAGAGAGTTCTTTAAAAATATTGAAGGATCTTTCTAGTAAGTAATAACACCTAAGGTTTGGGTCATTCGATCCACAAAACAGACATCCTGAATATATTTACACAAAGATGAGACCAGATTTCAGAAAAATCATTAGAATCCTTTTTCAAGAAAATGTTTACATGCATACATATATACAATAATTGATCATTTATTAATAGTAGATTGATTATTGTAGGATTTAAAAATATTAATATTTTGTTAACATGACTATCATTTCTATGAAATATTTCAAAATTTACAAAAGTAAAGTGAATTTCAAAAATTTTTAAGCGAATAATGATTAGAATATTTCAAAGATTATCTAAAAATAATTTTTATATGAATTTTATTCATTAGAGCGAATTTTGAGAAAATTGAATAAAACTATAAAAGCATATCACTCAAGTATTAGTATCAGAATATTCTTAAAGATGAGACCTAGCTCAATCGAATACTAGTATCCGAATTAATATTAAATATATATGAAATTTAATCAAAATCGATTAAGCCGTTTTCGAGAAAAAATTTACATAATACATCACTCAATAAGTCCCGAGGCTAACTACTAAAAAAAACATTTTTTTTTTTGCAAAATTCGACTTTATTCATCAAAAAAGTCTCCTTCAAGAGTGATACATTCATTCCAACGCTTTTCTAACATTTCGATGCCTTTTTTGTAGAACTTAAAATAGGCGTTTGTTGCGGCTATGACTTAGGCATTTGACACAAATCTCTTTCCCTGGAGCATTTTTTTGAGGTCTGCGAACAGTTAGTAGTCGCTGGGAGCCAGATCCGGAGAATACGGTGGATAGGAAAGCAATTCGAACTTCAATTCGTGCAAATTTACCATCGTAGCCAACGAATTGTGACACGGTGCATTGGCTTGGTGAGCACTTTTTTTCTTTTGCATTTTTTCTCAATTTCTTCCTTCAAACGCACCATTAATGCCATGTAATATTCGCTATTGATGGTCTTTCCTTTCTCAAGATAGTCGACGAATAAAATACCTTGCGCATCCCAAAATACGGAGGCCAAAACCTTACCGGCTGACATTTGCGTTTTTGATCGCTTCGGACGGCTTTCACCGGCTGTTGTCCACTCAGATGACTGACGATTTGATTCTGGAGTGTAGTGGTGAATCCATGTTTCATCCATTGTCACATACCGGCAAATGTGTTACATTATACATGTATTTAATAATAATAGATATAACATTGTTTAATCAAACAAATTTGAATGCGGCATGTAAAAATATATGACCTTCAAAAAATGACTATGAAATCATATACAAAAGAAATAATTAAGTTGATATAAAAAATTGAAAGATGTAGGAACCAAAGCTGATAATAAAAAAATAAGTCATATACATTTTAACTTATTGAATTTTTATATTTCTTTTGGATATATCACCGCTTGCAAAAATAAGTTTGTAATTCCTATTAGAAAAGGAGACAAATAAATGTCTCACTAATAAACGCTTCTCATTTTCTTTACGTGACTAAAAGTCCGGGAGCTATAGTCTTCTCTTCCCTTCTTTCTCGAGGGCTCTTAATACACTTACACCGACCTTGGATATATCTTTTTTATTTCCTCTTATCTAACATTATATATGTAATATATAGTAGAAAAAAAATCGATGTCGGAATTTCAACGGAAATACAGGTATTGAAGTCCCCTGAGCCTAAAAAAAATGGGTCTTGTAAAATGGTCTGTCTGTGTAGTGTTTGCGAACAAGATTACTCAAAAACGAAATAAACATACGAGTCTGAAGTTTTATATTTAAGCTAGTTACTCTCGTCGCTTCCACCTCTAAGCTTTTCAATAAAATCGTCCAACGGATACAAGTACTTTACTGATGTACCGTTTTTTTTTGTTTTTTTTTTTTCAATTTTCTGAAAATATGTTATAAAGATTTTGATTAAAATTCATACAACAATTATTTATTACATGATCTTTAAACTGTATTAATCCTTACTCCCCCCCCCCCCCCCCCCCCCCACTTGTTTTTTTTTTTTTTTCTCTTGTTTTTTTTTCTTTGTGTGTTTTATT
>JAAAKE020102897.1:0-18048 GCA_010014785.2 Anisolabis maritima
TTGTAAATACGGTTTTTCAAAGTTACGCGCTTTCCCCACATATGACCACGCTATTTTCAAATGTTAGGCAAATTAACTGATTGGAAAAATAAAAAAAATTTGCCTATCGTGAAATAGCATCCCCATGTTGTTTTAGTCTTTGTGCGTGTGTGTGCGTGTGGGTGTGTTTTTTCCGTGTGGTTTGGTTTCACCCTAATTCCAAACAATCCAAAATTAGAAATCCATTATTATATATATTATATATATTTATAATATATATAATAATTATTAGATAGAGGTGTGTAGGGGTCTGATTAGAACCAAATGAAAATGAAGAGACAACTAGCATAAGTGGTACCCGTTTTTTCCACCCTGTTTCTCTCAGTCGGTTATACGATGAGAGACATCCGCTATAAATGGAACGAGGGGCCAAATTCCGTCGGAGTCTCCAACGAGGTGTCGCTACCTCAATTCAAGGTGCTCGGCCACAGACAGAGAGCTATGGAGATAAGCCTCACCACAGGTACTCATAAACACGCTTTAAGACCCATCCAAGTTTATTATTCGAGCCGACAATTATTTTACCAGAATGGAACCGAACCACCACAATCACTCGCAAGAGCGAAATGACCTCAACCCTTTCACTCTAGGCCCAAATAACTAATAAGGGGAAGGAGTGAGAAATGCCCCAAATGGCCTGGAGGGAGAGATGAAGGTTGATTTCGTAAATGTGTGTGTTTTTGCATGTTATTACAAATAACCGCTTGATAAAAAAACAACCTTATTTCCTAGCTAAATTTCCTTCAACAAAAGCAATCGCAAAAGTCCCGCATATTACACTCTTGGCGTTTTTTTTTTGTTTTTTTTTTTTACTATTAGCATCACAAGAAAAATCAAGACTTCAATCGAAGGTACTGTGAAATTCCAAATTTATTTAGTTCAATTAGAATAGTGAGGGTTAGAAGAAAGAAAGGGTGTTTGTTTCGGAAAAGCAGCCTCTCAGTGCAGGTAAGCAGGATGCAAAGGAGGCAGAGGCAGTGGCAGAGGCAGGGTGCGGCCTTCCCAGGGCTCCGCCCCCGCCGTTGCTGCTGCTGCTGTTGCTGCTGCGAATCAATCTCGGAGCGGCGATAGATCGAATGGCCGCCGGGGTGGGTGACGTCACACGTGCCGTGGTGTGTACCACGTGAAAGTCACCCCCAACCATTTGTTTATTATTATCAAGTCAAATAGTCAACGAAAAATGGCTTATTATTATCGAAACTCGAATAAACCAGGCCAGTCTAGTGAGAGATATTTCCATGGAATTTTTTTCTAAACTGCTCCCCCTTTCTAAATTTTAAATGATGATTGAGTTATCTAATAGAGGAGAGAGAAAAGGGCGTGAATGGAATCGAAGAGCGTGGTAATTGGGAATAGAAATCGGCGGCGGCGGTTGCTGCACCGGCAGCAAGAGTGAAGGCGAAAGTGGCGAATGCGCATGCTCAGTTTGAAGCTGCGCTGGGGCGCGGTCCAGTGACGTCATGCCCGGGCCTCGCGTCACGCCGATCACCATTGACCAGGGGACCGGACGCCGACCGCCGACCGACGGACAAGCCAGCCCGAAGCCACTCTTCCCCCGGCAAACAAAAATAAATAAATAAAAACATTGTTTATTTAATAAAGAAATATATGAAGATACTCAAGCTTTCTTAAAGAATCAAATAAAAAGAAAGCAACTTCGGAGCTCTTCTTTTGGTGGCGGGAAATTTTTACTGTCATAATATTGACATATAGTTGACTATTGAAAAATGATCTCGTTTTGGTTGATAAATGGGGATAAATTTATTTGTTAAGAAAACTGTTGGTCATCACTCATTTTTTTTTTATTCTTTCTTAATCAACCAATTTGGAAAGTGAGGAGAAAATTAATAATTAAAAATAAGTAAAATAAATAAAAAATAATTTTAACTCATCCTTTTATTTTTAAAATAATCATGATTGATTCACTGAAATTTAAATATTACTATTTCATCCAAAAATACAATAACATCGAGAAATGTGAATCTTATTATCTAGAATTTTGTTTCGGAATCCTAAATAAAATTATGCTAGTTAGATCTAGAAAGAAGTTTATTTTTAGATTAAGAAGGCCAGAAAAATTTGAACAATTCTATTATAAAGCAATTTCCTTCAAGTTGGAAACAATTGTACCAAAATTTTGTTGTCATTTTTGGGATTTTTCACCTTCCCAAAACAAAAAACAGCTTTGCCCCTGGATATGTTATTTGAAAATAATCTGAATTGAGGTTTAGGTCCTTTTACATAAAAATTTACCCCAAAATCTTTTGTTTTTAAACAAAAATAAATTATATTTGTTTTTCAAAATGAAAAAAAGGGTATGTAATTTGAACCTCCATCCGGAAAGGAAAAACGAGTCGGGGGAAGAAACAAATAAGCAATAGATGGGCAGAAAACTCCCTCAGATGGGGCCTCGTATTAAGGCCAGAACCTTAATTAACTTGTTCCACCTAGGGAAAATCATTCTATTTAAGATGAAATCCGAGGGAGAATATAAAAAGCTATAAATTGTAATTTGAGGACTTTTTTAAATAAACAATTTCTTTGTAATATTTGATTTGAGCTTTTGAGATTTTCTGGAATTCTGAAAATATTTTGAAAAAATGGTAATTATTAATTATAAACAAACAAATGAACTATAAATATGGTAAATAATAAAAATTATATTGAAGTAGGAAAAATAATCTTTCGAATCAAGACTTTTCAAGGACTAAAGGTAATACAATTTCCAATTTCGAACAAGAACAATGCTGAAAAAAATAAAATTCTAAAGACTCCGCCCCTACCCTCTAAACAAAAATTCGAACTTGAGAAATACAATATTGAAGTATCAAAAATAAATAAATAAGAGACAATAAAAAATAATAGAAAACTTTATCAATGAATATTAGCTGAATGAATATCGCCAATTCGAAAATAATTGTGAGTGTAATTTTATCTTTTCTTCTTATTGAGAAATTATTTTTTGATAAAGTTTATTTTAAAAAAAATTATGATCTGGAAATTTTTTGGAGCAATTAATTGGAAAGTCCATTAGTGAGTTGGTTGCTTTCCATTAAAATAAATATGATAAAATTTAGATTCTTAGATTAAATGCAAAAAATGAGCGATGACAAAGTTAAATAGCTTCGAAGAAAGCCTGGTCGTAAAATTGAAACGTAATAATAATCAAATAATATTTGTGGGACACCTAAGAAAATAAATGTACACTGCAAAAAGAAAATTTTGCCTTTGAAGAAGATAAAAATTCGATATGATAATATGATCCCGTTTTTTCCCTTAAGATCCGTCTCACAAGTGTAGGTGTAAATATTGTATTAATTAGCATTAGTAAGTTTGCATGCAATCTAAATCTAATAATGTTTTTTTATTTTTATTTAAGGAATTTTTTGGGTTAAAATCCTGAAAAATATTAAGATGGAAATATACCATAAAACATTATATGTCAAAATATATATATAAAAAAAAAAACAACAACAACAACAACAAATATATAGTAAAGTATATAAAATATGTTTTTTAATTTTTTCAGAGTTAAAATGAATGGCTCCCTCTGGGATTTAAAGGAACATTACTTTTTTGGGATTTATTAAAAGATTATTTAAAAGTAGGATAAACAAAACTTTTAGTTTTGTTAACTATCAAGAAATAAAATTTATATCACTAACAAGAAATAATTAATTTAAAAATATAAATTTTAAAGTCAACATATGAAAGGTAAAATATAATATTTTATTATTATTATTATTTTTTGTTTTGCAAGAGAAAAATATTTACACTAAATTTATAAATGAGCTTGTCGGTCACAAGAAAATAGTAAATTAAGTTTTTATTATTTTAATGTACTGTTATTATATTAGTTTTATGTTTGAATGTTTTATTTCTTAAAACAAAATATTTTTTAAATTAATAAAAGAGAGTAAACAAACTTGGAACATTTTTTTTTTTTGTCATTAAATGCTATTTTCTTTTAAACAAAACAAATCTCGGAAAGTTTTGTATTATTTTAAATACTTTTTGTGAATTGTTAATTAATAAAATAAACAAGGTTTGTAGAATATGTAAAAATTTGGGATGATTTGTCTCTGATTTCAAATGCAATGATGCTAAATAATCTCAAATATAGTAAAGTCCAGATTTTCAAGTGAAACATATCGAAAATACAAATAAATCGTTTACTTTATTAATTAAATTTATCTCAATTTGGATTTGATTATAATTAGCCCAAAGTCGGCACGAGATGAGGGAACATGTGAAATTATTATAGTGATGTCAGACAGTCCGCGGCCCCCGACTCAAACCCAAATGGGTAAGTTTGCCCTGGGTACAATAATAAGCTAAAAGGCACCTATTCAGAAACATTATCTCTTAGAGAATTTTATTTCTCTTTTTTATATAGAATTTTTCATATTAAAATTTCTCTTAATTCAATGATCTGCATTGATTCTCTTAGTTAAACGGTGAAGAAAAATTTTAATATAAGAAATTATTTATAAAATTGCCTAGAGAATTTTCCCTTAAGTTGAGATTGAGAAGTGACTGTCTAATTTATATCTGTTTTGACAGAAAATACAGACAGGAGAAAATTAAAATAAAAGAAATAATTTAATTAATTTTAATTTTCGACGTTTCGAGCTCATATCGAGTCAATTCGATGCGAGAGGCCCTCAGCAATTGTTTTACTCTTGATAAACGTTTACACACTCTATCATTATATTATTGCAATATAATAATCATTAAAAAAAATTTTTTAACATATTTATTTTATAATTAAATAATTGTTTTATTTAATTTTCAGTCTTATCAGTCAGGAATATTTTTAAATAAGGACCATATTATTATTTATATTACCTCTTAACATATTAAGATCCAGACATATGAAACTTTCGGGTCGTATCTTGAATTTCTTGTGCCAATTTGCATCTTGAGAATAATAAGCCGAAGAAATTGGAATGGGGTATAAGTGGTGTTGCGTTATTAATGGATGTTAGCATTCCCACTTGAACAATTCAGGCTAAATATCGGTTATCTCTTCAGATATGACATTCTTCTTAGCATAAGAGGTTAGATATAAATAATGAAGAAAGAGGGATGTTCAAATTTTAAAATCCTTATGTTTCAGGTATAAATTACTGAAAAGATATCTAAGTCACTATTCATATTTATTAAAATTGAGCCCTGTTCCTTGGTGCAGAGCTAGATATCTGGCTTCACGTACGGTCAGTGGTTCGCTTCCCGTCCTGAGCGACAAAATTTTATTTATATTATATTGGCTACAAAATAATATAAATAAATAAGGACGGAGTCTAAATGGCCTTCGATGTCGAAAAAGACAAAAAAAAAAAAAATATTAAAATTGAAGAAGTTAACATCAAATAATTTGTTAAGTAAATGTACAAAACTTTCTGAAGTATGTTTTAAATAAATACTTTTATGAATTTGCAAAATAAATTATGTCTATGGGAAAATATGGAACCCTCTGACTGGTTAAATAAAGAGAAAAATAACGTTTTTTATACTGAAAATTATAGTTTGCATCTTTCAAGAAATTAAATATCAAATATTGACCTTCTTAGAGGCGAACTTTCGTTATTTTCTTAACATGGTATAGCAGTGGTTTACAACTTTCTGACACTTGCGGACAAGTAAAATTAGAAGAAATTTTTTTCTGGATTTGTAAGATAAAAAATTGTGATTGTTAAACTCTAAATTGCGAGACAGAATAAATCAAATAATATATTAACAACATTCAGTAGAATTTGTTTAAACTGTTTATGAATTAAAATTTATAATATTATATTAGTAAAACCTAACGATCATGTTAAGAGTTTGCAAAACCATAGGAATGAGGGAAAGGAACCTAGATAATTTCTAGGAGGTTTGAGCCAGTCATTTGAGCTCGTGGAGGTTTGTTTGGTAGATTTTAGGAGCAGTCATTGATGTGTTGGTGTGTTTGTGAGCACAGGAAACTACTCGCGGCTGGCCTGCGAGATTCAGTTCGTGCGCTCGATGGGCTACTACCTGATCCAGATCTACATCCCTTCTGGGCTGATCGTCATCATCTCGTGGGTTTCGTTCTGGCTCAATCGCAATGCGACTCCCGCTCGTGTTGCTTTGGGTGTCACCACCGTGCTCACAATGACGACGCTCATGTCCTCGACGAACGCGGCGCTGCCCAAGATCTCCTACGTCAAGTCCATCGACGTCTACCTCGGTACCTGTTTCGTCATGGTTTTCGCCTCTCTACTAGGTAACTGATCTCTGTGAGATGGAACTGAGTCATTCAGTGTTCAAGGTTTTTTTTAACTACACTGGATTTGCAATTAATAAAATTCAGTGAATTAGTCAATTTCACTGTTTATGGTAACAGGCAGTTTATTTGTTATGATTTTTGGCATTTAATCCCGATTAAATCAAAAAACAATTTGCAATACCAAAAAGTTGATTGCTGATTCATAATCGGTCTTAATAACAAATCCTATGACCAGAATCGTTGATGTTGATTTATGGCAACAGCAAAAAGAAAGGAAGTAGTACAGGCGTGCTAAAAAATTTCAAAACCTTAAAGAGAGGGAATGAAATGAAAGGACCCTCTTTCTCTAAAGCTTTTGCTAGAGTAATCATTTTTCCCATTTGAATAACAGAGGATATAATTTATATAATAGAATTTGTGTGACGTTCATAAGGGAAGAAAGGGAGGGTTGTGATGGTGACCCTAATTCGTTTTTCTTGTGAGGTAAAGAAATATTCACTCACTAGGTCAATAAAATAACTTTGACTTCTTGTTTTATTCTTCTTCGATAAATTATTAATAGAATAAAATAGTAGATTTCAAACTTTTTTTTGTAGGCCACTCTCTAACAAAAAAATAATAAAATTTTTGTGTCAACGTTCCCTAAATATATTAATACTTCAAGTGGTTTGAGATCACAAAAGAGTTTTAATTTTAAAAATGAAATTTTTTAATTAAAACATATTTAATATTCAAGAAACACGAGACTATCCTAGTTCTATCCTAGTTAATAACTAGAGCTTGAAATTTTATTTTGGTAAAAATCGAAAAATATGCATGTCAATATGTCCCTAAAAGAAGTCAAAATATGCTGCCTAAATATGTCATTTATTCCTTTATTCATATTTGAAAATATTTTGAATCTAACCTTATCATCATCAATTTATCATCATTTTTATTACTCCAAATATTACAAAGAAAAAATTTTTTTAAATATGTTAAATCAAACTTTAAATGATAGATGGATTTAATTATATGGTAATTAGACGCAAACAGTCTAAAAGAATACATAATAATAAATATACATTTTATGCAGCACCTGTATTATATTTAAGAATATAGCCTTGGGTGAGTTAAATCATTTATAAGTAGAATTTACATTTTTAAAAAGTATAAAAAATTATTAAATATTTTTCTAACCCTTGATACAGAGGTAGAAGTCTCGCTTCATGTACCATAGGTAAATGATTCGTTTTCCTGAGATACAAAAATGTATTTATATTATATGGACTACCAATTTATTTAAATAAATAAGAACAGAGTCTAAATAGCTTCTGATTAAAAAAAGACTTAAAAAAAGTTAGGGAGGGGGACCGTTTTGATCTTCTCCTTAGTAATAATTTAGTAGTAATAGCAGAACTGAAAAACGCTGATGCAAAAGGCTTTTACTAGAAGTTCAATTCAAAATTATTATTTTGTAATTTTGTTCATGTTTTTATTAAAATTTATTTATTTTTTAATTAAAATAAAAATTGTGTTGATTTTTGCATGTTTTTTTCAGCTTTGGCTCCCCCCCCCCTACCTCCCCCTGAATACGTTACAGTAGGCCACAACATTTCTCTAAAACCAAAACAATTTTTTTTTTCTTGTTGTATTCAACCTGAGTTAACCGTGATATCAGAACAGGAAAACGATGGGGTGCATGATAAAGTCCCAGTTATTTCATTTTCTTATATTTATCCTTCAAGGGAATATATTCTAAGACAACATTTCGATTTGCTTTTGAAAATCTTGAAAATCCGATTTATGCATTTGAATTCTAACCAATTTTGTTTATTGTTTATTTGCCGAGGGGATAAGAATTGCCTGTGGATTTGGTTTATTATAATATTAAATTGCATTTTTGACAATCTTAGATCAATATATTTTTCTGCATAAGTCTACTCTACGGGTAAAATTGAAGTGTAAGTAGAATTGCATCGATATAGTAGAATATCGCATTGGAAACATATCTAAAAAATTTGAAAAAATTTAAAACGAGGAAATGGTGCAATTGGTATTCAATTGAATTAAAATAAATTTAAACTAGGACATCCTCTCTAACTTAGATTGGATGAAAGGGACCGGGTGGAATTAGATTTAGGAATAGTTGACTAGCTAGAAATGAATACAGTAAGAGGAGTTTGAGAAAGGAAATCCAATAATTTCACTGGGGGGCCGATAGATGGCTACGGCCAGGGGTCGGTTTGGATTCAGGTGTGTGTCTCCGTGCACGAAAGCATAAATAAAGGATAAATAAACGGGGATTCCGTGGGTCTTAAAGATCTAAATGAAATGAAATTAAAAGATTTTGTGTTTCTTTAATTCTCTCTCACGCACTTAGAGAAGATTTTTAGCCAAAGGCCTTAAAAATCTGTTGAAAGTTGAAAAAGTCTTCACGCTTTGGGTATAATATATTTAACAAAATTCATAGTCTAAAGAAAATTATTAATTTTGGTAAATACCCATAAAAATTATTCGAGACTCTAATATCTGGCGACCATATAGGGGGAACTCAAGCCAATTTTTCGCAAGTTCACTTACTCTATTACGGGAAAGGGGCCAGGTCTTCTGGATATGTCTTTATATTCAAGGCCTTATCATTGAAAGTGAAAAGGCCTTAACTTCTATCATTTGCCGGTGTTATTAGATTAATGCATAAAAGGGATTTATTGATTTTTTATATCAAAGATGGTATTTATAATTAATAAATTATGTAGATACATTATTTTTACAGAGCTGTTAAAAAATTAATGTGCTATAATAAAATATGTATTGATTTTGATTTGATTCTCTTAATTCTCGGATTTATATATTTTACGTTTTTCTCATTTTTAAAGCTTTATTTCACTTTTTGGGTGGATTTACAAATCTAGATCTTATTTAATATCCTATAAAATACCACAGACTAAACAAAAGTAAACAAGACAAGAAATTTGAATTCTAAAAGTGAAAAAGGAGGAAAAGAATTAGAACTCAGAGAAACCTAAAACATAGGCAACCAATTAACGAGCTGTGGTTTTGGTGACATAAGCTGCAGGCATTAATTGGTTTCGAGTTCTTACAGCTGTAATTATCGACTCCCCAGATATTTTTGTTCATCATTTAAATAAAATTTTATAATGGATGTTAAAATGTCATTGATATCCTTTAAATCGAGCAGAAAAGAAGATTTAATGGGTGAGATCTCTTTCAGGAGGCGATGTTTACGAAGCCAATGAATTGAGAATTTGCTTTTTTTTTTTGTTTTGTCCAGTTTTTTTTTTGTGCGACTTGCAGTTGGTAAAAAATTAAAGATTAAGATTGGTTTAAATTTGATCCGCATAGGAAAAAATAAAATGTAATGAATGAAAGGAGAAATTTTTAAAATAAAGAAAGATTAATGAAAATATTTAATTTAGATAAAGAAAAAAAAATCAAGAATGGATTCTTATATTTCATTTCAAAATCTCTTAATGTTTTCAACACTCTAAAAGGATAATTGTAATATCTAGATTGAGAAAGCAAATTTTCTTAAATTTATATCTCATCTGGTGGTTAGCATCAACATGAAGGAATTAACAAAGAGATGCATCGTCATCTATACTAAGGGAACAAAAGGAAAGCAAGTTCTTATTTGTGTTAGGACTCTTTGTGAAAGGGCAAGGGTTGCCTCAAAGGCAACAAAGCCAGACAACACAAAGCTAGGCCTGCTTGATTAATCTAATGGCTTAGCCTTTGCATTATTCCAATTGAATCACACTCACTCAGCCTGAAAAATTGGCTAAAAAAGCTCTTATTCCCAATACATGCATTAATACAAGTATAGATTTGTTAGAATTTATCATTCGAATCGATCAATACGTTAAGTAAATATAAATAAAGCAAAAGAATTGTCTCCCTTCTCTATTGGCAAAGAGATTTTATATATGGAGACTATTTATATTTGTAATTTCAGGAGATCTGAGTCATAAAAAATATGGTAGACGGGTTCTGGCACGTGTCGTATATAGGTGTCAAGTTGTATGGGGCACAAGGGACCCTAGGCTCAAGGAGCGCCGACAAGCCTCACTACTCAAAAGTAAATAAAATTATAAAAATTCACTAAAAAGAGGAGGGGGGGGGGGGGGACATATATAAAATTGTACAAAGGTGCCATAAGTGCGGTCTCGGTTCCGTTCCCATCCAAATGGAAAATTTATTCAGTAAAAGGATCCTAGTTGATGAGAAAAAATATGAGTGAGAAGAGGTTATCGTAAAAGAGATTCGGATTTTTTTTTGGCAAATGAGGTCATTTAGACTCCGTCCATATTTATTTAAACCAATTGGTAGCCAATATAATTTAAATAAATTTTGTTGTTTGAGACAGGAAGCGAACCATCGACCTTTGGCAAGACCTTTACCTCAGAGGATAGCAGGTTCCAATTGATCCCTCTGATTTTTCTATTAAAATTTATCAATTTTTTTTTTTTTCATGTCCTAAAATAAAAAGGCATTTGCGGGACTCCAGAGAATGTTTTATCCTGGAAATTCCTTAAGCCAAGTGATGTGGGTTCGGTCCCAGGCAGTCCGATGAAAATTGATTTAAATTAATTAAATACCAGTTGACATATAAATAAATATGATAATTTATATCCTAATAAATTTCTATGTGTGTATCCTTTTAAAGTCTATATGATCCAAAATGATGAAAAGACTATAAAAAAACTAAGCTTAATTTTGAGCAAATTATTAAATAAATTAAAAAAGATTCAGTTTTCAATTGCACTGAGTGATAAGAACATAAAGAGGCGAAAATAGTCAGCATCATTTATCCGCCGTCTCATTTTATTTCGGATGGATAATAGTGTTTATTATCAACGTCAGAAAATAAATTTTGTGGTGGAAATCTTTTGAAAATGCAACCTCTCAATATAATTTATGTTTATGACGATATCTGTCCACCACAAAACTTATTTTTTGACATTGATGAGTAATAGTGTTATTTCGCTGAAATATTTGCAAATAAATAAATGAGGCAGCTGATGAATAAAAGGACGCTGGTTATTTTCTCCATAAAGTTCTCAAAGAAATTTTCTCCCTAACTAGTATTAATAAATAGATGCTAGTTCATATACTTTTCAATTTTCTGGAGTGATAATGATTTTAAATATTTGAAACTATTCTTCATTTGTTTGGAAAAATAATATATTCGAAAAATATTTTTATAATTATTGATATTAATATATGAAGGTTGGTTCAAGAAAATACATGGTGGGTTAGGGAATCAGTCATTCAGTCACACAAATTTAAAATGAAATTATGAAATAGAATTGCACTGCACTTGCCCTGTCACTTGGCAGAGCTAGAGGTCTGGCTACACATACTAAGGTCAGTGGTTCCCTGCCGTCCTGAGCGACAAATATTTATTTAAATTATATTGGCTAGTAATTAATTTAAACAATTTAAATAAAATGATCTCAGATGCTGAAAAAGATGTTCAGATGCACTGTGATCCTGTCTGAGCCTGAACTGAAGGCAGAATGGCTGGCCTTTGATTTGCTCTCTTCTATCGAAATATGAAAAGATGAAAAGAAAACATTCCTTAAATAATTTCCAAGAGTAATTTAAACAATATGGTGTGACTAAACGCACATCATACAACTTTCTCTTAGCTAAGGTACTATATAATTTTAATTCTTATTTTTAATTGAAATTAAAATTATATTCAAAAGGAATATAAATATTAAAAAAGGTTTTAATTTACTTTTTTCTGGTGAGGAATTAATTTCTTATTAAGAAAAACCTATAGTCTTAACAAATAATTTCTATTTTTTCACTGAACTGAAAGTGAATTCTGCCTATATGAAAAAATTACAAATAAGTATTTATAGGAGTGAAAACAACGGCTCGTAGTCGAAAATAAAAAATCTAAATGTAATTTATTGTAAATGCTATTAAGAATTCTAATAGATTTATTATTATTATTATAATTATTTCCTCCTATCAGGAACTGGATCCTCAAGAAAATATTTTCTTGAAGAGGGAGGGTTACATATAACTATAACTGAATATGGGTCTAATACTAAAATTTTATTATTGTTTGATAAATCTTCAATATAAAATAATGACACTCCTTTTGAATGAACTCAAATGAATATCCTTAATCTCCATAAGAGGTTCTTGCTCAATTAAAAAATACATGAGGGAACATCGGTCTTCGTTAAATATTTATTCCATATTATCTGTAAAAATTATATTTATATATGTATACTTCAAACTATCTTAAAAATACTTAAAAATACTCAAATCAATATTTTCATTATTTATCATTTTTGATTTCTAAACCTCATATATTATATTATATTAATGGGAACTGTTATGTGTGTGATTCGCAGAATATGCGACAGTCGGCTACATGGCCAAGCGGATCCAAATGCGCAAGAATCGGTTTATGGCGATTCAGAAGATCGCCGAACAGAAGAAGGCCGGCCTGGAAGCTGCAGCGCACGCCGGTCCACCTGGTCCACCCGGTGACCATGTGCCCAAGCAAACCGTCGGAACGCTCTCACGGCACAACCGGAACGCCCCCTCCTCCCGATGCCAAGTAATCATTTATTTCTTTTCTGCAAAACAAACAATCTGGTAAAAAAAAATTTTATATCTTGCCAAGAAATATATTACAAAGGAAGAGTCAAACGCGGCTAAACAGTGAAATATGTTTTTAAAAATATCGAGAGTTCTACAGAAAAATTAAAAGGATTTTGAAAAAAGCAACCATCAGGGATTCATTATAAAAACCAACTTTGATATAATAATAAAGGTTCTAGTAGTCAAAAGTTGAGCTAATATCAACTTAAATATTTATATGTATTTAAAAGAAGGCTGTGATTATATTATTGATAGAAAGAAAATGAAAACTAATTGTTGGAATGTGACGATTCAGCCAAGGAGGTTTTTTTTTTTAACAAATAAATGAAAATTGCTAATTGAGGGAGAGTTTCGACCAAACTTTATTTAGTCATCTGCAGTCCAGTGAGGAATTTTTCAATTGAATACATAGATGTAGACATGAGTCATTTGACTTAGTCGTGCTTCAAGGGCGATATTTCTTTGAAAGCCTCAAAGTAAGTCCCAAGAAAAGTAAGATAGTAATTTTTTTTAAGCTAACATATTTTTTCATTCTTTCATAAAGGTTTGTTTGGTAACTAATACAATTTTTAAAAATTAGATCATGAATGAAAAACTTTTACCTCCACTCCAAAAGAGTGTTAAAATATTCCCATTTTATTTTTCCAATTGGGTAGAAAACGATTCATTGTTTTAAGCTTTTTGAGTATTCTTAAAAAAATTTTTATCTTTATAGAAATTTAAATTTATTTATAAATCTTTAAAACAATTTTTTTTTGAATCAGATTAAGAAGCTTTAAAAGAAATTTGGCCAACAAGATTAGAACAATTTATAATTTACCTGATTCTTTTATTTTATTTTATCAACACTGGTTTTGATAACTTTTACCTTAAAAGTCAAGTGTGAGTTCAATTCCAGGCAGCGATGAAAATTATTTTATTATCAATTGGATACCAATAAATAAATATGCCTGGATAATACGTATCGTAGTAAATATATATATATATAAGTGAAATGTTTAAAGTCTATATGGCCTCAAATGCTGAAAACATTTTAAAAAACTTCTTTTGATCTAAAATTTAAAAAAAATTTGCATGCTATTTGCTAGAGAACTATTTGCCTTTATTTTATTAGATTTTATTTTGCCATCTAACACTAATTTCTCTTTAAAGTTGTCTCGTCCTTCTATGAGTATGAGAGAATAATGTCCTTTGATTCGTCTTTGGACTCCTGAAGTCAACTACCCAGATAAATTATTTGTAATCGAAGGGGGGAAGGCGAGAGTTTTCGAATTAAAACTAAATCACCTGTATATGGTCTAAACTTAACCTTAATATTTTTAAAAAAGGATCTGAAATTTTTTATTAAAACTTTGTACGTTTTCAATTTTTCAGATTCATTTTTTTAAACAATAAAATGATCAGATTAAGCAGGGCTCTCCTACCCCAGAAAAGTTAAATTTTACTTTTTTCACGCAAAAAATCGACTTGGACCTACTTCCCTCCTTGAAAAAAATTTTTTCGGCATGTGAAAATTTAAATTTTCTCATATATTATTTTAATAATAAATAAATAAATAAATTAGGAGCGATAGCAAAACCAAAATTAACCACTTTTAACCATTATGAAATTCAGGATCGAATTAATCATTAAACAAATGTCTAGGGCCAAGAAGTCTTAGGGGATCGATGGACGCAACATGTAGGACTCGGTCTGTTTTTGTGCACAACTTCCCATAAATGAGACCCCAATTTTTTATTAAAGGAGATGAAATTTACTAGAGATTCCATAATCTCGTAATAGGAAACGAAAGAGAGAGTTTGTCCACTTTGTTTTAATACTGATAGTACAAACATTATAAATAGATTTATCTCCTAAATAGTTTTAGAATTGTTAAATACATAGTACGAGTGCAATAGAAACAGCTCAAGTCAGAACCAATGAGAATATCGAAACTTGTGAGATTAGATGCCCTCACGAATGTCTATCTATGGCATCTATGTCTCTTAACATTGTTAACTAAAGTTTTCTTCCTGTAAATGGCAAAACAAAATTACTTTTTCAACAGAGAAGTTACTTTTGAATTAACCAAATTAAAAGTTAGTCTCCTTAAGAAAAAAGTAGCTATCTTTTTTTTAGCTAAACAAGAGTGGATGATTAAAACTTATAATTAAAAAGAAAAAGAAAACTAAAAATAAAAATAAACATTTTATTATTTGAATTTATCTGTTAAGAACCATTTTTACATTAGATTATTTTTGTTAAATTTTTTTTGACATCTGAAGCCATATAGGCTCCATCCTTATTTAATTATTTTAATTGGTAGCCAATATAATATAAATCGCTCAGAAAGGGAAGCGAGCCACTGACCTTTAGTATGTGAAGCAAAATCTTTAGCTCTGCAGCAAGAACTATCATGATAGTCTTTCAGATAATTAAAATATATTTGTTATATTTATATTATAAAATGAACTAAAGAAAAAGTCAAAAATATGTAAATAAAAACAATGTTTTCGCGACGGATTTAATCTCCAGTTATTCCTGAAGAAAATAGCGATTGGCGTTCGAAACGTCGACGGTAAAATAATTTTTTTAAATTTTCATCTTTTTGGATGACTCCTTTCCAATTTACTTCAAAAAACCGAAAGAAAAATCAACTTGGACATTATTTGCATGCTTAATTTCCCTCCAACAAGTACGACAAAATGGAATTTCTCATATCCAATATTTTATTGCATGTCTAAAGCGGGAATTTTTACATTAATAGGGAATGCAAAAAAAATTCATTTTAAAGTGGAAGATGATAATGATGTTGGAAAATTTGTTTTGTAGAAATTATGTGAAGTAGGCTTCATTCGATTAGTTGATACTTAAATCTTTGTAGTGAAAAAAAAATGAAACCCAGACACAGATTATTTTTTAGCTCATAATTAAACCTCTCTCCATCTATTTAAAATTCAAAAAAAAAAAAAAAGTATATACTTATTTAGTGTTCATTCACCAAATTGGATTTTTTTGGTGTTTGATAAAAAATTTTTGGTGGGATGTCATGAAAAAATTTGATAGGAGGCACTGATTTAGGTCTGTCCGAGATCGGTCCAGGCATACGCAGTTGTTAATCTCCTTAGAAATTTAATAACTGAGCATGCGGTCTGCTCTGGGGTAGATTGAGAGCAATGAATCAAAAACTCCTTAATTTGATTAGTTAATTAAATAGAATTTGAAAAATAAATTTCTGAAATTAAATTTTACTTTTAACGAGTTTTGAGGATATTCCCTCTTAAAAACCAAAACTCATTTCTAGTTCATCGACGATTTTCCGGCACTCAATTTAACATGATTCATCAATTAAACACATCATGAGTCTCAAGAGTACTATAGGCTAGTAAAAACTTCAGCGGATATGAAATGTAAATTATTAATAGAAACGCAGGTAACGCTTGAAATTACACCCTTGGAGTTCGGTCCAACAATTTGCAAATCTCTGGTGTAATTTTGTTCTCTCGATGGGAGGATCTTGTATGTGATATGTGAAATATTAAGAATATAAAATCCAATGATGAGGATTAATTGAAACCTGATAACATGTTGCTAGTCGTTGGTTTTTTCTAGTAGTAGTAAGTATTGGGTTAAGGGAACAAGATGAACACGATCACCCGGAGGTGGGTAAGGGGGTGACTTGGAGTGACGCTGAGTGTTCGCGTTTTAAAGGGTACCGGGCGCTGTGTGCAGGAGGTGCGCTTCAAGGTGCACGACCCGAAGGCTCATAGCAAAGGCGGCACGCTCGAGAACACGATCAACGGGGGCCGTGCCGATGAAGAAGCTGGAGCCGGAGCCGGGGGCGGTGGTGGCGGTGGCGGCGGTGGCGGTGCCGGTCCACCGGCTGCACCTCAACACATCATGCAGCCCGGCAAGGACATTAACAAGCTGTATGGCATTACGCCCTCCGACATTGACAAATACTCTCGCATCGTTTTCCCCGTGTGCTTCGTCTGTTTCAACCTTATGTACTGGATCATATATTTGCACATCAGCGATGTCGTGGCTGACGATCTTGTACTACTCGAGGAAGATAAATAAAGAGCGCATTCATCTCAGTTTAATTTCGAATGTATTAATATGAAACGCTTGCCCTGGTACAGTTCTTCAGCCCGCACATTGTCATCACCTTGTTGTGCGATGTCAAATACATCATCCAACTACAGCTTCCCCCCCATGCCCAATAAAAACTCTGAACCATTAACCTATCTTCCTAGATGCTAGGCCCCCGGGGCCCCCCGGTCGTCGAACTCGCGCGCCCCCAGCCATCTGCACACGGCTAAATTCCGCGCTCTTTTTTTTTTCTTTCGGCCCATAAACTGTGTGCACTTGGAAGAACCCATCACTCCAATATCGTACAAGCAAAAGTCCATTATTTTTTATTTTTTTTTTATTTTTTTTTTTTTATTTTTTTTAAAGAAGAAGAAGAAGAAGAAGAAGAAGAAGATAAAGGTGAGTAAATTGCTCGTACGATCTCCCGGTGAAAGCCCAAGTCCCAGACTGCTTCGAGACCTGCCTATTCCGTCCCACAATGCCGCGCATTTCGGTGGGATGGTAGGCCCGGTCTTGAAGGTATCGGTCGTTCCTTTCCAGACCCGGGAGTCCCTTCGGGTCAAATCCATTCCCGAAACCAATAGGGGGCGCGCGCGCGAAAGCGCCCGGGGGGCGGGACCCCGTGGGCCGCCAAGGGCATCGAATTCGAACCTCAAAAATACCCCCACACGGGGCGACAGTCGACGCCGCCGCCCATTTTTTGATATCTACATCCACCATGAGGAGAGAACTAAAACTAATTAACCAACTCAATCTCTAGATATATATATATAAATATATATATATATATACATATAAATAAAAACAAATATACATTGCACACCACCGAGCGTTTATATAATAGCAAATGTAACATTTACATAAAGAACAGGTATTTATATGATAACCTAAGTAAAAAGAAAATATTTATTCTAAATTAAAATCCACATCTCAAAGTAAAGTTTAACTAACATTTAGTCGTAAAATTCTAGAGGTGCTACCAAAAAAAGGACACATGTGGTTGTGATGATAATTTTAAGTCTAACTGATTAAACTTATATTTATATATAATTAACATTATT
>JAAAKE020102908.1:0-39042 GCA_010014785.2 Anisolabis maritima
TTAGTGTTACTATTTCTTCTTAAGTATTAAAACACATTCTTATACATAATATATGAATTTTAGTTTTGTAGTTACATGTCATTATAAAAGTCAAGAACTCCTGTCATAAATTATATATTAAAAAAAAAAAAGGAAAACGAACTATGCTGGATGTTTTTGATTTGTCCAATAGATGAGTATGGGTCCAGGAGGCAGCATCCAAGAGGCCAGAAGGCTATCAGCTGGCCTGCGACCCATTTCACCATTTGAGACGACCGTGAGTGTCGGGGTCCCCCGGTCTCTGGTTCCTTAAGTCCCCCTGGACCCCCCTTGGTCCTAAAGTCGACCCGGTCTCTCGCCTGATAACACATGCGAGCCGTAATTCATTTACTTGTCTTCATTCACGATTTATAACTTTACTCACGCCTTCGTCATCTATCATTTCGCGCTTCTTAATGATTTTAAATTGATTATATTTATTTACAATTGCTTTTATTAATTGACTTTTTAACTCTTTTATTTAGCATAAATAAAATTGCTTAATCTCCCTATGAATATGTATATATAAACGGAAATAAGTGTCTATGATTATTCGTGAACGACATTATAGATTTTAATTCAGTTTCCTATAAATGTCAATTAACTTTTTTTAAGGATTTAAAATTTATGATGCTATAAAACTAATTCTTAGGTGAAAATATTTTTTTTGGCATATTAAAAAAAAAATTTTCTGTTTATTTTTTATCGAAATTTACTTCAGGAATGTACTTTGGTCCCTCGTCTAAAATATACATATTTTCTTAATTCATTTAGACCCAAAATAATTTGACCTAACTTTTTATCAGAGCGTTCTCGGCTTCCTTGCATATAAATATTTTTTTTGCCCTGGTTCAATTTTTTCCCGTCCAGAAATTGTATCTTATGTTAATTTAGAAGTTCTCTGAACTGTCTGCAATCCTGAATCGAGTCTTTTTGGGAATCCCCTTCAAATATTATCTATTATCCCTCTTCTAAGAGGCTGTAAAAAGACAATTACCCTCTTACAAATAATGTATAAGGTGATTAATAATAATGCTAAACATCCCAAAGTATTTTAAAAAATTCTACTTATAATATAAGCATGGCCTCTATTTAGATATTTAGGGGATAGAACACCCCCTACTTTCCTCCCATTTTTGCTCCACTTCCAACTAAAAATTAATTACATATTAATATATTTAAAAGCAAAAGAAAGAAACGATTACTAACTTATTGACACCCTATGATTTTTAAAATCTAAATACTCTATTTATTTATGTTCATCCTAAATCCAGCTAATTTTATTCTCATTTTTCTGGCATGTATCAAATATTTATTTATTTCTTTATATTATGTTCTAACGTTAGAAAAATTATTTAATATTAAATTGGTACTAATAAATTTATTTTAATAATAATTATATAGTATTTTCATGTCATCTGTTACGATGGGCGGATCTAACTTTTTTAATAATAATATTTTAAGGGTAGGTCTGTCTGGAAATTATTTGAAATAAAATAAATAAATAATAGAAAGGATCAATAAAAAAGTGATATCCTTTTCTCCCAGCAATCATACTATACCTTCTCTCGTCTATTTTCTTATTGTATTTAAAATTTCTTTTTAATAATTAAATCACTTATACAAGTATTAATCATTTAATTGCTTTTTTTAAGATAATCTAGAATTGCCTAACTAAAATACAAAAATGGGATGATCTAAAAGGTTGAAAAATTTGGAACTTTTTCCTGAAAGGAATTTCTATTCAGATTCCTCCCTTCCTATCTATAAAATTATACTTCTGCAATGAAAAAGGGGAAGTTTTAAAACCAAATCCAAACACACATGCTTTTTTTTTAATAATTATTCATTCAGGTATGAAAATAAAAACATGTCTTTTATTAAAAAAAAAAGTAACTTTTTGTTTCAAAAATTGTTTCCATGTTCACACTAGATTATTGATATTTCATTGATAAATGCATAAATGGACTCTTCGAGTTTAATAAAAGTATACATTAAAAGAGACTCGGCTTGGTGTGTTCTATCTATTATCTGAGATAACCCAAAAGCGAGTCACAAAAAATTTTAATGGGATTTTTTACTATTTCTTGAGATTTATGATTATATATATATAAAACATTTATGTCCTACTAATACCATTATATTAAAGGATATTTTAAGGTGAGAGTTCACAGAATTTTAAGACAAATTTTAAAATTTTAATTCTATGAAATAAATTATTTTATAAAATTATTTAAACTAAAATTTTTTCACTTAGAAATTAAATTTAAATTTCTTTGAATGTTTTTTAATATCTTGATTTAAAAATATTACTTCAATTTGGTGGATTTCAATCAAAACTTTACTATAAATATCTATAAATAATAAATTTGAACCCGGGGCTTTGTTTGTTCCTTCACATCGAAGGCCGAAATTTTCTAAAAATTAGAAATTTTACAACTAGAGCCTCAACATTTTCATTTAAAACTGAAACTCATCTTTTTAAATCACAAAATTTTGCTTATTTTATATTTCAAAAGCAGATTAAGTTTTTTTTTTTTGTCTCTTCGGCATCAAAGGCTATATAGACTTTTAAATGTTACACAATATATATTAATTACGATACAAATTATCTAGGCATATTTATTTACATCAATTGGCATAAAATTGATTTAATAAATTTTCATCAGACTGCCTGGGATCCGAACCCACACCCCTTAGCTTTGAAGGTTTCCAATACTGACAATGTTAATATCTTTAATCTCTCGTCCACGGGGGGATTAAGTAAGTGGAAATTTCAAAATAATAGAAAATTTACTGAATCTTGTTTGTTAGCTAGATAATATAAAACAAAGCAAACTCATATGAGACCTTAAAGAAATTCCAATATCGCTCTTATGATGACTGAAAAAAATTGATATCTTTTGCAGGTGCATGAGCTATGTGACAACTTCTGCCATCGATATATCAGCTGTCTAAAGGGCAAAATGCCGATCGATCTGGTGATCGATGAAAGGGAGTCCAGCAAACCTCCAGAACTAGCTGGCTCAACTAACGGCAATGAAGGGGCAAGAAGCAATGCTGATTCCACCAGCCACACGGACGGCGCCAGTACCCCCGACGTGGTAAGTGCTCTCAATCCTCAGTTTTTTGATTCACTGAACCAACATTTAGGAATTCTATTTTTAATGAACAACAAAATAAATATTCACAATTGAATTGACCTTTTTTTTTAATGCCATTAATAAGACAACTTATATACATTTTTCTGAAAATATTACAGAAAGAATCCAAATTCAAAATTAAATTAATATGTTTAATGATTTTTACCCCAAAATTTTTTGGGAGTATTGATGGCTCGGGCTCTCGAACATACAGACACCGGGCCTTATTGAACGCGGGGCCCGAATAACTGACTTATCACTAGGTTCTGGCTGCTTACCATACCATTTTTCATTTAATAATATAATTTTTATTATGCTATTTTCTTTTTTTCTTTTCTCTTGTCATTTGGGTCAAAGGTCAAGCAAAATGCAAAATTCCTTTCCAAATGATTATTATAAAATAAGAAAAATATAAACATGTTTTTTTTTGACATAAAAACATTGTAACAGTTACAAGAAAAGAAATATCTTCGTCTCTATCAAAGATAGTCGGCATTTTTGGTGTAGTTATATCGTGGGCACACCTACCCGGGTTCAAAATTCGGGAATATGCTCTAACTTCAAAATCTACTCTCTCTCTCTATCTATCTATGTTTCATCTATATACCCAGTTCTCAAATCAGATTTTTTTTAAGTTACGGTTTCACATTCAAATCATAACCATCGCATATCAACATATTAAACCGTCCAGCGTTTTCTAAGCTTAATAGGTTTATTTAAAAGTAAATTTTGAGTTGAACACTAATAGAATAATTTAAAGTAGATTGAAGTGGGGATGACCTTTAGCAAATTCATCGCACTTTGCTTAAACATTTAACATTGGCAGAAGAATGGAGATGAGATCATCCCCTTTTCGGATGCTTGGCTTAGCACTGATAAAGGGGAATATAATCACTTGACGCCTCTAGCCCTTATCACTTGCCAGACAAATTTTCATCGCTCCCTTACCCTTTTCATATTTATATACCATGCTGGAATGATAAACAAATTTTGGAATTTCCTCATCAATTTTTTTGTTGGATACAAATTATCTTTATTAGCTTTCTTTGAACTTTAAAACCTTTTTTTATCTCAATTTTTTATATTTTGTCACTTTTAATATAAACTAAATAGTGTGAAATTTCAAACTTAAAAATTTTTTTAATATAATTATTAATGGATTGCGTCTTTCATGGGGTCAAATTCGAGCCATGGCCCAAACACACCGATTCCAGTCATGAGCCCAATAATATCTGTTATTCGAATAAAGTTAGTCGTGACGAACGAGTCAGTAACTTTCCACTCTACCTTAGCTCTAAAGGGCGCACCATTTAAACAAACCATTCTACAGAACCAATTCATTTGAAGTAGTTATTTTCAATAATTACCCAAGTGAAAAAGAATATTTCAAAAGAAAAAGGTTTTTTTATCAATTGTTTCTATATTCATCTCTAGGTATCTAACAAAATAAACGGCTTTACAGATTTCTACTTCATTTTCTTTAACGACTAGCTTAGTACTATGTTAGTTATAAAATTTGTTCATTTTAACAGATCAGGCAATAAACTCGTCGATTTTAGTTTCTAACTAAGAAATGGAATAAACCGCCATTGTATAATAGGAAAAAAACGTTGAATAGTTTAAAATTTAGATTATTACTAAAATTATTCATGGATAATTAGAAGACCTACATAAAATTCAAAAATAATAAATTTAATTGAACTTTAGGAAATGATGATTTTGAATTTCATGTAGCTTTCCCAATGATCAATTATGTCAAAACCAAAGATACAAGTTGTCCAATTACTTTTGAGGTGGATTGTGTTTATATATTAATAATAAATTAAAAAAAGTTTTGCGATTACAAAAAATCGATGTTGAGATTTCAACGAAAATACACGTTTGAGCTCTCCTAATTATCATAGAAAAAAAATATGTCGGCACAAAAAATCTGGTGTGACAGCACATCTCATTGCTTTGTCTTGCCTAACCAAGTAAGAGAAAGTTGTATGATGTGTGGTTGGACACACCAAATTTTTTGAGTTTACTTTTTCCAAATTTCTTTCATAATTTCCAATAGATCTCTGCTCCTGACTGATATTAATTATTATATTATTTAAATTGAAATAAAAATAAATATTTAATCAGAGAGACTTGGCAGCCTGATGAGAGTTGTTGTCGTCGTTCCTCTCACATCGTCTTTGACCTTGCGCTTAAAAACTTCATCAAGTCCCTTTCAAATCAAAGATTTTCACCTCTTTCATTTTCTTCTTTTTCTCTTTGCTTATATCAATCCATTCAGTAAAAATAAAGAATTCCTGATCAACAGTGAATATTTCTGATGCAACATTCATAATATTAATGCTAAGTACAAGTAATATTTCAAAGAATAATAAAGAGATGCGGGACTAAATATTTGAATTTTTTTAGATAAAATTAATCGGAGATCGCAGATCCAATTATTATAAAATTTGGAATTATTAATAAAAACTTATCAAAGTATGAATATGAAAATCTGAGATTTTTTCTATATACGGAAACAAATTATCACGAAAAAATATATGGCTAAAGCGCATTTTGATAGGTCGGGTATGAATACGATTAAAAAATTTTCATTTTATTAAATAAACTATTTGTGGAATTTATAAAATAAATTTAACTAATGAATAAAGTAACATTAAAAATATTTGAGCAATATACGAAAAGCAGAAAGTGTCTGGGATATTTCATCAAATGAAAATTAAGCTTTCAATTGAGGTATAAATGAAAAATTCTTTCACAATTGTTATTGCTGGCTTATGATTGATTCACGAATACATGGCCAAAGCGAATAAAAAAGCACCTTCAATGCGCTAAAATTACTTTAATAGTTTAATAAATATTTAATTTTTTTTTTCTTTTATAATAAATTTAATTGAAAACAAATTTCTAATTTTTAAACCGCCATTTTGGTTATTTTTCTATGTAAATTTTTTATTGAATAAATATATGCATATAAAGAATAAAAAAGGAGGTTTAAAAATGATTAGATGTAATGAAATATAAATCGTCCATTTGAAACTATTTCTCTGGTTCATTTGAATAATTCTTTAATGAGTTTGTGTGCGCTATGATCAATACCGGTCTAATGGGTTTTAGGGTGCAGGGGTTTGCGCCCCCGGGACCAATCATCTCCGGCCCTTTTTTTAGGGTGGGGGCGTTGGAATTCAAATCACGGCTGGTCCAGGGGAGGCCCGGAGGCTGGGACTTTCTCCCCCATAACCAATCGAGAGTCTCCACCCCCACCCTTGAAACAATTCACTGGGCTCAAGTCAAATTTCGCCTCTGCCCCTTTTCTTCTTCACCTTTTTATTCACCAGTCAAATTTTTGCTCATAAATCTTAAAAAATTCCTTCTTTATAGAAAAAAATCACCGAAGAACATTGCTCCAATAAATAACAGTCAAATTTTTTAATAAGACATATATTGTAATTATTTTTACCATATTCTCGAGTCCAAAATCTTTGCGTTTACCAATCATATTCTAAGTAAATCTATAGTTTAATTCAATTCCTAGGTTCAAGTCTCGAGTCACTCGAAAAATATTTTCATATCAGATGATTAAAAATACAGAATATCTTTAATATAAAAATTTAGTATTATTCCAATTCTTTTTTGTATTCTCAATAGACACTCAAACTTTCAAATTCATCCTATATTTTTTGTTTAATTATTCGATTATTAATTATAAAATAAAAAATCATCTCGCCCATCAAACAAGTTTTATTAGAATAAAATTTTAAAATTAGAAATAAAAATAGGAAAAATATTTTGAAAGTATGAATATAGTATACACAATACCAATGCTTTCAAATGTTTACGCTGCGGGGCGCGTAATTTAGAGGGGGGGTCGCAAGTTTTTCAATTATCCAGTTTGACACTCCCATTAGTACTTTTTAGCTAAAACGTTTATGAATTTGAATAGTGTTTATTTTTTAACCCAAGGAACCATTTAATTTGCATTGCAATAGTTAGATACGTCCATTTCTGACTTCATACTGAGTAGTCAAAAAGTTTGTGAATCTCTAATAACAGGCCTATTGTTCTCAGAGAAAAAATACAAATAAAATATAACTAAACTAAATCTAAAAAGAACAAAAGATGTTTAGAGTTTTGGTTATTAATTAAAATTTTTTTTACTAAAGCCTGTTTTAAAAGGAAAAAAAAAACGAAATAAAAATTAATAATAATTAAGTTAGGAAATTGTCTCTTGAGTTTTTAGGCAAATTCCTTTTGGAAAATAAAATTGCCAACGCCCCGTTGCGGTTCCGTTTGCTGGCTGAGTTGTTCCCTCCTCGTTGAGAGAGTTTCGCATTTGCATAGGATTTCTATTTCATTTGCACACTGTATAATGGCGTTGCGCGTTTAATTCAATTGTTTCCAAGTGCATGGTGGTGGTGGGGCTGGTGTGGTTGGAGCCGAGCTCACTCACTGACTTTGACTTACCCCCTCCCGCCCTAAAAAAAAAGAACAACTTTTTGCCAACGTGCCGGATTAACCATGCGTCTTTGAGTTGAGACTCGGAGGATTTGCTCCATGCCGACGTGGCAAGAATCTTGCCAACTTCTTTTTTCACTTTTCGGCACCACCCGCCTCCGCCTCCTCCGATTTTCCTATCCCACACGCCAAGTGAATTTAAATAATAAGCAAAGAAGAGATTTTCCAAAAATTATCGTTAATTACTCTGATTTAGGTCGTTATTAAAAACTAAATAACTTTTTTTTATTTGTTTAAAAACAAAAAAGATTGTTACCACTTTTGTTTATTCATCAAGGAGCCTAAAGAAAAAAATTATTTACTATGATAATATATAAAATTATAATTTTTTAAAAATATCCTCTAGGTCCTAAATAAAACTAAATAAAATTATAATAAAGCTCTCCAATTTTTAAATTATTATTAATTGAAAAAAACTTGCCATTGCCGATAATCGAACCCGGGTCTCTAATCATAGGCCTAAGTTCTATTCTTGTTATTTTTTGTTTGATATAAAATTACCGGAATTAGAAAATATTAGCAATAAAAATATTAAAGATAATTTCTCTAAAAATAAACAAGTAAATTTTTTATTGAAAAAAATATTTTTAGGAGTAGGGGTAAATAAAAGATACCATATAGTACCTAACTATAAATATACATTATTTTGTTATTCCACTTTCATACAATCAAAAAGATTTCTCCTCTCATTAAGAATTTTTCTCCACTTGAAAGAATGGTGTGTCAAAGTTTGTTAAAGTTATAAATCACTCGTGAAAAGTCGCAGGCTGGAAATTATTTTTCGCAATATCATCTAAATAGCTTCACTCGTATGTCTCTGAGCTCTTCTTCTACCTTAGTGACGGTATAAAACTCGTATTTCTCTGTAACGACTGCTCGTGTTTCATGTTTCCCCGTTGGAAACATCTTTGACGATATTGGGCGCGCCTACGCCCTAAAGTTCCCTTCTTTGGACCCGTGATAAATCACGCGGAAGCCGATACCCTGCCGTGCTAGAACCCTTCGTTACAGAGAGGGAGATTAAAACGAAAAAAAAAGGAAAAAAATTGCTACCAGGCCATTTTCCATCTAATGTATTCAGAGATCCGCGCCACGAAGGCAACGTAATTGGTGTCAATCGGGAAAATAGGAGGGTGGGGGGAGATATTCTCTCCACCCTAACAATCCTGCCTCACCTTATCATTGGTTTCCATTTCAAAAAATAATTATTTATTTTATGTCACTGGTTTTCATGTTTAATATTTTATTAAAATGCTTCTCCAAATGTAATTTTATTTCTTTACTTTTTTTATATTATTAATTAAAAAAATAATTTAAATATTAAAAATTAAGCTACCCTTTAATTGTATTTGAAGCTTTCATTTTTATTTTGTTCGATTTAAAGAAGGCGCCGGACTCTCTCTGACCCAATTTATTTTATTCTCCCTTGATTTTATTGCGTTTTAGATTTCTAAATATTGGCTTTTCTTTTTTATTAAAATTTATTTACTTAAAATTAAAAATAATAATGTAATATAATGGTCTTTCAAGCTCTCATTCGCACTAAAAATGACACAATTTAAATCAAATGTTTATTTGTTCTTAAATTGATGGGTTGTGTATTTTCTGATTAAACTCAATTTTTTATTGATATATTTATTTTCCTTTTTTTCATATTTAATTTTATATTAATAATTATTTCTTTATTTAATTAGTCAAAGATCAATTAAATCTTTAAAACTCACCGATTAATAAGCAAGCCCATAAAGAGCCTCAATTAACATCAGTATTACCCTTCGCAAATATTTGGCATTGGCCTATGATTCAATTTTTTCGCAATAAAATTTTTTTGTTGACATCCTTCTAACAGATGATACATAAGTTTATTGGCACTCTTGTAATAAACATCTCTATCTTTTAATTTAAACCATTTTCATATTCTACGTTTCCAAGCAAAGAGAAAAACATTGTTCTTATTTTCTTAGAGAAAAAAAAGTTAAAAGAATTTTGTTGTCTCTATATATATTAATAAATTAGCTAATGAATCAAAATTAATTTGATTAATTCAAATTGAAGTAAAACTTTTATGGAAGTTTACATGTTTAATTCAAATGAATATTAGAAATAAATTGAAAATGAATTTATGTATATCTTATTTGCTATCAATATCTTTGGGTTTTGGATATGTTTAGAAATTATTAGGCGTTCTTCAAATAAAAATATCAAATTTCAGTGTTTGACATATTCATAAATTTTCTAGTTATATGGTCACAATTTCAGATCTGTGGCAGTCCTTTAACCGAAGTTCCATTAAAACCGACCACTTGTAGCAGCTAAAAAAAAAGACAAAATTTTAAACATATTTTTCTTGAATACTCACTAGTCAAGAGTTTGATAAATTTATTTAACTTGGCATTAAAAAGAAAATAAATTTTTTAAATAAAAAAAAAGTTTCAGACATTGTTAATTAGAACACTTAGAGTTCTTGAATTTCTATTAAGTTGTAAAAATTAAATTAAAAAAATAAATAAATATTTTTCAAAACTTTGTTGACATTTTTGACATTTGCCTATTTAACAAAAATTGAATAGGTTATTACTTTCGTGTGAGCGATCATTTTCAAATGAGCAAAATATTTTTATATTTTTTTATTGATAATTTTTATCTCTACAAAATAAAAAAAAATATATATACATATATATTCTTTAAATTAGAATTTTCTCAGTATTCTGTTATTTTAATTCTTTGAATTCAGTAATAGTAACAAAAGTGTCTTTTACTGCTTAAGTTTTTTCTTTTTTTTTTATACGGTTTGAATAAGACACAATTTTTCCCATCCAAACCCCGCGAATGCACGAACCAACGATACATTCAACTGAGCCTTGTTTTTTTTATCCACATTTTTTCTTTGGCATCGTCATGGCATATCAAGTTGAAAATTGTCCTCAACAACCCGGTTTCTTATCATTCTTGACTTTGCTTGACAATTAATCCATTCGTTTCAGCTGTCTGAATATCTCCGACACTTATCATGCTAATCAATCTTCATTCTTAGATAAAAAAAAAGACAACAAAACCTCGCTTGAAAACTTTGGGATAATTCAACTAATAATCTGAGGAAAAAGAAAATACATAGTTTTCATATTTAGAATCCCTTGTTTCCGTTAATCCAAATGTGGTTCCTTTGGAATCTTCTCGGCATTCCAAATCAGCCGAGGTATGTCGATCTCTAGAATAAAAATAGCTGCATTCTAGAAACGAAGACAGCCGCGTAAAGACAGAATTAAAAAAAAAAACTATGCTTTTGATCTTCACCAGGACGAAGCCATATTTGTTTTCACTCGTTAACGCTGCTTTATAACCCATTTATGTTCGACCTCTTCTCTGACCACAGAGCACACATACATACCCTTTTTCCCACCCTCTGATGGATGTCAATCCCCAGACACCAATGGTATAGGCTTACCCTAAAAAAACTGATTTTCTTAACACGTATTCAATTTTATTATGAAAATCCCTTGGTCACAGGAAGGAAAATTGTTGTTGCAATACTCTAAGGATCCATTACCATCGAGGCAAGGTTTTACGGGGCCGTCATGGAATCCCCTCACCCATTTTCCATTTCCCCCCGCGGGTGCACACACACACACACACACACACTAATACACACGCCGTTCCTCTGCGTTTACTTTTATTGAAACATTCTCATTTTACGGACTCCAAATTGCTTGTAAACCCGTAAAGCCTCCTCGCCCACGATTCCGCAACGGGGTTTTAAGGCCCTCTGGCAACGCTCGAGGCTGATGGCCTAATTCCGTTGGCCTGTAATTGCATCTAAGGCCATCTTTTTTTCTTTTTCTTCCTATCGTATTTGCATTACTATCTGTCTAGATTTAAATCGTTTATTTTATATTTGATTCAGAGCATAAAAATAATTTTTTTTATTTTGCTCATCAATTAAGACACTTCTTTTAGAACAAACAAAAAAGAATCAAATAAAAATAAAACTGTCTTCCGGTTTAAGTGTAGTAAAAATACATTTGATTTAAGGTATAATATTTAAAAAAATAATAAATAAATACATATTTGCGATCTCAAATTTTTTCTACTTATTTTCCATGACTTTTGTTATATTTATATTTGAAAATTTAATAAAATTAATGACGAAAACAATCACTTTTTACAAAATAACCCACATTTTTATCTCGATTAGTTAAATATCAAAAGTTAGATTTTTCGTATTTAAAAAAATATAAAATTTTTAAATATAATTAATAATCTCGAATCTAAAAAAAAAAAAATTGACTATAGCCAGGAACCGAATGCATGCTGGGTGAATTGATTAAATATTAATTATATCCTTAAATATTATTTCATATTTTTATGTATCATATATAATAATATTTTTATTAATTCTACTAATTAATAAATCAATATTTTTTCATATTCATTGAAAATTTTATATCAATATAAAAAAAAATAATAGTGATTTCTTTATTTATAAACATTTTTTATAACATTCTTATATAAAGTTTATTTTGAATTTGATATCGATATCAGTGATCAGCTGTTTATCAGGTGCTGATAGAATAATGAATTAGCAAAAAATCGACAATATTTAACTAAAATAGAGGTTTATTAATTTTTAAAATTTATCTACAGTTAATAAAAGATTGGTTTGTCTTAAAAAATTATTATACATATGTAGGTTATCATCTCTTGAGACAATTGGTAAAGAGGCCCTTGTCCAAAACCGTTTGATAGTGATAATATATAACAGAGGTTCCCAACTAGGGGAAATTCCCTCGGCAGCCAAAATGATCAACTAAGAGCTTTTCTAAAGCGGACCAGACATACATAGTTTGACATCTGAGCAAGCTTGGTCAGGATCAATTCATCGAAAAATCCATTAGTGAGTTGGTCATTTGGGTGGCCTACCTTCGAGCAAGCAAACGAATTAATTTCTACAACCCATGGTAAATGTCGTTTCTCAATACTTTATTTTCTGTTAATACAATTAATGATATTTTATTTATTTACTTAATTATATCACCTTTTGATCTATTATCAAACAGGAAGTTAAACTTAATTGATTGCATTTGACACTTTTTATTAATTATTTTATCAATTAATAATTTTAGAGACAAACTTTTCAAGTAAAAGAAGTGTGGATTAATATCTTTTATAAACTTTATTAAAAAAGTTTTTTAATAAAATACTTAGTTTTTGCAAAAAATTGAGAGAAAAATAATAATAATAAGTACTTTTTAGTATCTAATATCCGTCTGTTTATTTCATTATAAAGAAATTATTTTTATCCTGTTATTTATTAAATTTAATTTGCTTAGGAGGCTCCATTATTTAAAATGAAAGCATTGATTTTTTTTGAAAGCCTCAAGGATCTCTTCTATTATTTATTTAATTAAAATTATAATTCATAGAATTGTTTGTTCCCAGAGTATGAATAAAAAATTTCATTGGCGGGACGAGGTTCGCCCGCATTGATGACTCTCTTCCCGCATGCGTCCCTAATTCGTAATTGGGAGGCAGTAATTCGTAATTGGGTTATGGCTTGAATTGTCGTGAGCAATCTGGGGAGGACACAGAGTATGGGGCTATACTAAGTTGATTTCCGTTGCCTCTACTTAAACACTCTCTACTCTCTCTATCTACTTGAAGCATTTAAGGAAGTTAAACAGCTGCAGTCGCTCTGTTAGGATCTGCTTAAGTGACACTTGGCCCAAAAAGGACTGAGCTGATTCACACACCAGTAATAAGAAATTGGGAAGGAAAAAATCACAGATTCTAATGAAACTTAATCTCACAAATAGAACAAAAAATAAAAATTACCAAATATATGAATTTATTTTATAACGACGACCACCAGCAAATGAAAATGGCTAACAAGAACAAATTTATGAAAAAAGAAAAGATTTTTTTTTAAATTTTCATATAATAATGAAAGTGAGATGATAATTTCTATATAACACAAAACATTCCTGACTTAACCAGATCATAAACTTTTACGTAATAAATAACATTTACAATAAAATATTTTCGAAAAAGGGCCACTCCCCCTTCTTAGGAGAGCTACAAATGCTCAAATTCAAAATCATCAAATTTCATAATATTTTATTTATTATTAAATTTAGTATTTTCAGATTTCATGTAGATCTTATAATTATCCATTAAGACGAAACAAAAGTTACAGGTTGTCCAATTACTTTTAAGAGGGGATAATATATGGGACCCGGGCCCTCCTTAGAAACGCCTATTACATTTACTCATTGATGGATTTTGCTCCTAATGTCTCCAAAAGACGCAATTTTTAAATTTATAATTCCACTTATAAATAATGATTAATATTTTATTGTTTTTAGAAAAATTCTCTCCCCCTGAAACGCCTCTAATAATAATTTTTTACATAAAAATGAATACATATTATTTATTAGTATTGTTCGAGTTATCATTTTTCTGCATGATATATTATTATCATAAAAATTTTGTGGATTATGGTTAATAAATAACTATACAATTTTGTTTCAATTTTCTCACAAGTTTCAATTCACAAAACCTTTATTTATGGTAATTCATTTACGATTAACTTAAAAGAAAAATAGTGGTATTTTAAATGAATCCTTGTGAATGAAACGAACTCTTCCTTGGGGCACAATTATCTTTACTGACATACAAATATAAATAGACCCTAAATTATCTCAGAAATACATATTTGAGTAGGAAGTAATATTTTCTTTCTTCATTCAAAGAATTTTTGTTTATAAATAAAACATCAAATAAAGAAATTTCTAATATATTCATATCATTTAGAATTTTTTTTTTTTATAATTTGACTCCAAATTTGATTTGTGAAAGTTTTAAACGATAGAAAGTATTTGAAATTAGGAATATACAGACAGATATTCAAAAAATAATTTCTTTTTCTTAATATCTTAATTTAAATATAATTAAATTATTAAAGTTTATTGAATTAACACTCTAGAAAAAAATTGCAAAATTTGGTGAAAATTGGTTTATTAGTATGTTGGTTTACATAAATTGATTTACTTTCATAGACTAACAGTATCGATTTTTTAATACTTGAAATCTTTTATTTTGTTCTTTTATATTAATATTATGAAATTTACTATGCTATTTATGCAATTCATTGTCCAAAATAGTGATATACTAAAAGCGTATAAAATGAAATAAAAATATTATTGTATAGGTATATATATTTATGTCAAAATAAACCCCAAACAATTGATCTAGTAGTAAACCAATCTTCACCAAATTTTGCTTATTTTTAAATATTTACTTAATTTAAGTGGTTAAGGTCTAATTCACCAACTTTAAATGACTTAGTCAAATATGCCGATAATTCTTATTATCACAATTTTGACTTTTTTTAAGTTAAAATTATATCTAATTTCCGCCTTACGTAGCCGCCTCCCTGAGCTTTAATTTATTTTTAATTGTATTAACTTTTGGAGAAATAATTTAAAACAGATCACTTAAATTTCAATAGTTTTTTTTTTTTTAATTTGATATTTTCTTGTGGGAAAATAAATCTAATATTTATATTCTTTTAATTCACTATAAAAAATATCTTATCTGGTTTTTTTTATTAGATGCCCTATATGGAGTTAAAAATTGTACAAAAATTTTATGCTATAAAAAAATCGATTAAAATATAAAATATATTTGAAAGAATAAAATGAAAGCTCTATCAGGGAAAAAGAAGGGGATGGGAGGGGGGGGGGAGAAGGAGGACTATCAGTTAAATGCGACCCGCATGCGTGGCTTTTATTCTTTATATACTCGTAAAATTCTATAAATAGTGAGAGAGAAATAATTTTTAACGATTAAAGATATAAAAATTTCAATTGGCTTTCTCACATTAAAATTTGCATGGAAGTGGAGAGAGATTTAAAGATGGTCTCACACACACTTATGTTTCTTGATCCAATTGTGGTGGGACTTTTTCCCAAGTGGACTTATACCTCTCTCGACAAGTACTTAGCTTAATGCACTAAGGTCGTCATTGATTCTTTTTGGACGATGCCATCCCGATTGATCCGTCCCTAGAGATATTCCGATCGAGCTCTTAAGAACGACATACATCGACCATCGGCCATCGGCGTCCACTATTTCATTTTAATGGTCCGGGGAAGTCACCCGTCGGTGGCCATTAAATTGAAGGGAGTCAAGCCTCATCAATCTTGGAACCAACCCGTCGAAAATACACTTACCCTCGCACAAAAACCTCCTCCTCATTGAAAATAAACCTATTTTAAAATTATCGTAAGAGTCAAAGCTTTCTTATTAAATATTCATTCTATATATGATGATCGCAACCCCCCATTGCTGTGGAATTTTATGAATAGATAATGTCGCTGGATTCAGACCCGGAAATGTCTCACACAGTTCAGAATCGAAAGCTAATTGTATGCCTGGTTTAAGAGCTTTGTCCCTTGGGCTCAACTCCTGTCACCCGAACTCACGTTGAGCCAAAACACATCCTGGGGCAAATGAACACAAACCCAGATCTCTTTCAAATAATGGGAATCCTTTTTTTATGGTTCTTCATTCTTTTCATACTTTTTTAAAAATTATCTTGAATAACTGTAAATTTACAATTTAATTAAATAAATAAAAAAACAATTTTTAAATTTATTTTCACAAATATTTCGTACGTATACTCAAAATTGAAAACAAATATTTCCAGCAGTTTCCTAGATCATTAGTTAGAGTAACAGTGATTAGCGCCCTATAATCATTATCTCTCTTCTTTGCCAAAAAAATCAATAGTCCGTGACTCCCCTAAAAATGTTTAAAAAAAAAATTATTTTATTATTTTGAAATTGAAAATTATTTTCTTTTAATAAAAGCTAAAAATTTTTTCCTAAATTTTTTTTTCATATTATTAATAAACCATAAATGAATTTGAACTCACTTGAAGTTGTAATTGCAATATTATTTAACAAATATATCCCCGGGTAGTGCGGACACCAGGCGTCGGCCATCGAGACGACAAATTTCGATTTCATATCAAGTAAAATAAAAAACAAAATTTGTTACTTACTACTTCCCTCTGATCAAATAAATAATGTCAATTTTATTATATTTTCAAAATCCTACTAAACAAATAAATTTTGGCAATACATCCGCTTTATTTACTTCTTTGTTTGAATAAAATTTACTAAACCACGCCTTTAACGATTTTAATAAAATCAAATATTAATTTAATTAATAAATATAAAATTTTTTATTACATATTAAACAAACTCATTACTTTTTATTAAAATAAATATATGAATTTAATAAATATATTAAATATAAAAATATTTATACATTTAAACATGAGAATAAACTTTTATATATATAAACATACTTTCTGTTTTAAGAGAAAAACAATGGGTTCTGTTATTAGATTCGTGCTCGGTTGTTCGCCTCTTTGTGTATCTTTTGGATTGTTTTCGTTCAAATGTGTATTAGTCTGTTAGCTTTGCACTTTTTCTCATCCGCTTGTAAATCATGGTTCATAGGAGAGCTGAAACTGGCTGGGCTTGGGTGGGTGTTGTGTGGGTCCTGGTCTTTTGTTATCTGGCAACCATTCCTCGGGCCCTATGCCCATCCCCTAGCAAAAGGGCCATTCTTCTTCATTGAGGGCCCCAGAGAGAGAGAGAGAGAGAGAGAGAGAGAGCGAAAAGAGAGAAAACCGAGGAGACTCGTGCTGTGATAAAGGACCTAAAAGGACGACGGACGGACGGGACGAAAGAGAGACGACCACCACCACCCGCTTGCTTGCTTGCCACATCGCACATTCCTCTTCAAGTAATTGCTCTATCTTTAGGAAAACAAACAACAAACGAAGACTTGAAGGGGGGACACCACAACTCATTAATTGATCCATCGACCCTCCGAAAATAAAATAAAATTTATCTCTTATCATAATATATTCTTGCCAGTTCAAAGAAGCACAAAAAAATATTTAATAAAATAGTTTGTACAACAAGACAATAACATTCCTAAGAAAATTTTTAACTTAAGGGAAGGGATAGATAGAGATCTTTTTAGTTTAAAATTTTGAGAATTACGGAAAAGCTTAGCCACTTTAAGAGAAATTCTATAGAAAAAAAAAAAAATAAAATTCCCCCTTAGAAATCCCATATCTTCTCTATTTTGACATTGTCTTACCATTTTATTGTTAATCAGAAACTTCATTCACACATTTCTTTTAAAGAATGAAATTTTATTATTATACACAAGTAAAAAGAATCGATACTTTTTAGACACTCCGGTATTGTTAGAGAAAGCTATGAACAAAAAGATTTCTAAATACATGCCTAAATTTTTTATTTAATTTTATTTTTACAGTTGACGACTCACTTAGAAAAAATATTGTTGATAGAGGTATTGACTTTAAATTTTAACTAGTCACTGATTATTAGTAATTGAAGGTTAAAAATTAATAGTAAGTTATTAGAGATAAATTTAATGGAATATTGTTGTAATAATATATTTTATATATATGCTTACAACTCAAATTAATTTTAATTATGTTTTAATTTGAAATTGATTCTATTTATAATTATATACTGAGAAAGTATTGTGATCGCAAAAAAAAATTGATGTCAAGATTTCAACAGAAATATACGCTGTGAGGTCTGAGTCTAAAAAAATGGGTCTCGCAAAATGGTCTGTGTGTGCGTGTGAACATGATTTCTCAAAAACGAAAAGGTTCTCGAGGCTTTATACTTAATCTAGGTGCCTTCGTCGCTTGTAACTTGAAGCTTTTGAATTAAATCGGCTAACGGGTACTAGTACTTTATTAATGTACTTTTTAGTTTTTTTTTTTTTCGATTTTCTCAAAATTCGCTTTAACGATTTTGATTAAAATTCATAAAACAATTATGTATTATATAATCTTTGAAATATATTAACCTTTATCTCCACAAAAATTATTTGGGACCCACTTTACTCTTAGGTTTTTTTGTGATTTTCTCTTAAACTGTTGTTGATTAAATTGTTTGTACATATAATAAATTAGATAATGTATTAATAATTTTCCATTTCAAAATAGTGTAGAGTTCTCAATTTAGGATTTTACTAACCCCATAGAAAAGATAGTACAACTCGTTGTCATGGTAACAAAATATAAATATTTTTAATTCTTATGTTTGATAATAAACAAGCTTTAATTGCCGATTTAATTAATTTAATTTTTTTATAATATTGAGAATCGATAAATACACAAACGCAAAATTTCTAAGAATAAAAGCTAGTATAAAATGGTGAACCGACTACCGGGCACCCGACGCAAAAAATCTGCTGTGACAGCACATCACACAACTTCTTCTTACCTAAAGCAAGGAAAATTGTGTGATGTGCGGCCGTCACATATTATTTTTTAATTTTCAAAATACTAATTCAATACAAGATTATCTAGGTTCTGTTTAAATTCTTTAGAAAATAAAATTTTCAAAACATTTTGATATTTGCTACTACTTAGGTTCAGAATACATCATCGTTATTGGACGTACTGTCCAAAGTGACGAGCTCTGAGACATGTCTCTAAGTGAACAGTGCACACTCAGCACCTTTTTGACAGTTTTCCGAAAGGGCACTTCTCCATTGGAGACAATGTGTCTCAGAGCTCGCGTCACTTGGACCGGACATCCATAAACGCTCCTCTGCTCTAAGGCCTTTAACAATATAAAGAGCCATAAAACATAATCATAGGCATATTATAAACAATTATCTAATCGTCAAATTTGTCATCCTGGGAATCAAAGCCAGTAAATAAAAATATGTTGATAGAATATAGATCAGAAATCCTGAGATCTTCAATTAGATTTCCATTAGAGATAAATATTTTTTCATATATACTATTTAAAATAAATAAAACAGAAAAAGCCTAAATATTGGCCATCCTAGTTCGGAATTAATTTAATATTATTTTTTTTTATGACAAATTTATTTATAAATGTAAATATCTTTTTCAAAAGTAAGTTAAAATTTATTTATAATTTATTAATTATAAATCATAAATCCCAACTAAAAAAGAAAATTATCTACGAAACTTACCCTCTCAATTTAAAAAAAAATATTAATTAATTTTAAATATGAATATTATTATATATGTAGAGTGTTTATGAGCTCAGAGAATGAAGAGATCTAAGACATGTCAAAACAGTCGCCACCGCAGAACTATAAATCTTAAAAGCGCTAGAGCCAGGATAATTAGCAATTTGATTTATTCCTGACAAATATTTCTTAACTTTGGTCTTTGATTGTGAGGGCCCCTCCGGCAAGGGTTGTCATCTTTTTTTAATAAAACATAAAAAACAATAAACAAAACATTCTATTTAACATAATGAAAGAGTGAGATTTGAAATTTTATATTGAAATTCCCTTCTTTATTTCGACTTTCTTCAGCACAGGTGTAATGCTATTTATTGTCCAACTAGCCTTTTGGAAATCAGAGCCTATTTAAAGTAGTCTTCTGATAATTTATGAGCCCCCTTTTGTACTCTAACGTGAAAGGTCCTCAACCTTTTCTCAAGAAAAGATTTTTTTCTCGTTTTAAGACGAAAGGGTCTTTTAGAAAACCCCTGCTTTGTATATACGCGTAGTCATAAACGAACATAAAATAATTTTAATAAATAGTATTGCCTATTTAGTGGAAATACCAAAAATAAGGGAGAGGATGAAGATAGCGATGTTTTATTTTTACGACTTGATAATTTATGAACAGTTTTTGGGTTTTTTGTTCTAAGCTTCCGTGTTTCTTCTCTTGATTTGAACCCCTTCCTTTGGGATGTCAATCTGCTAATCATATGACCTGTTGCTTAAAGGGGGGATGGATTCAGAACAGCATCTCGTCCCGAATTCGAGGTCTGCACTCGACGTGGCATTTTTGCCTTTGTTTTCATTGTACTTCGGATGTATGTATGCACACACGCGCCGTGTGCGTGATTGCCTGAGTGATGTTGGCACGCGTGGACCAACCCCTCGATAATTACACAAGCCAGATCCTCATCCCTGATCCTCTTCTGTTCTCAACCCGAAGTCCCCATCGTCCCAACAGCCACAACAAAAGAGCTATAGAATTTTAGGGGGGCAGGATGCTTGCTTGGAGCTTTGCGGTCCGAATGCAATCAACCCCCATCCTATACACCCTCAACGACGAGGAAATTATTGAGATTGAGATTTACAATAACAGACAATAACCAAACAGCTTATGCCGATGATGTTCTGCTCAGGACTTTCTTTCTTCTTGTGTCTCTCTGCATTCGACATTTCCCATTCAATTAGAGTGACAAAAGAACCCCAACATTATTTATTCTACTTTTTTCCTACTATATTTTCTCACTCATTTTTTCCGAAAATAAAAATTTTCTTGCTTTTATAATAAAGAATAAGAAAAAAATTTTTCTCGAGATAAAATTAAAATTTCTGAAGGAACAAAATTTTTTGAAATTGATTTATTAAAAAAATGCTATATTTGATTTAAAAAAATACTATATTTTACTTTTTTTTACTCTTTTTTGGCATCTGAGGCCATTTAGACTTAGTCCATATTTATTTAAATTAATTGGTATTTTATCGTTCAGCACGGGAAACGAACCACTTACCCTTTCTAAAAGACAGAACCATATTCCTTTACTATCAAACAAAAACATATATAGGACTTGTAAGCATAAGAAATTATATTTTTTTTTTTACTTTTTATTTATTCATATTACTAGATAAAATACCCCAAACCCGAATAATTGTGAAATTTTCTTAAGACTTATAAGTTTTTTCCATAAACGTTTAAAATATAAAGAAATTACATTTTATTATTTTAATTTGGAAAAATTATTACCATCTATCTGTAGGTAATTTTTAATTAACTTTTATATAAAATTTAAAATCACTTTAAAAAATGGTATTATATTAAATAAATATTATAATAGTTTGTATTTTTTTGACACCCATCGACATGTCTCTTAAATTAATAGATTTTTTTTTGTTTTTCTAAAAAATTCCTTCACCCTTTTTCTAATTCATTTATTTTATTTTATTTTTTTTTTTCGAAAAGTTAGAAACCATGTTTCTTCCCCCTGTTTGCTGTATTCTTGATTTCTGCATCCAGGAAGGGAATCGGCAATCATTCTGAAAGTTTTACTATCGACCCTTGGATTTTTTTCTTGTTTTTTTTGTACATGACTGACTGATGAAAACAAATTTCACTCCCTCAGCTTTACTAGATTAAATAAAAAAAAAACATTTTTTCTAAATTCTAGCATATTTATTTTATATATATAAATGAATAGAATCATTCTAGATGGTCCATGAGGGCGGGTATAAATTTATTATGGCCAAAATGACATAATTTTAGTGCTATTTTTTTTCTCCTTTTAAAGATGTCTTAAAAAGTAGAAAAAAAAAATATTTTGTCAGGGATGGATTTATTGTTTTTAACTAAGGACAAAGGGAATAAGTCAAAGTGGGCAGACGCCTACTTAATATAAACATCGATATAAATATATTTTCAGATGCAGATAAATTTAAAAAAATTTAACTCCCCCATTTTAAATTAACAAAATTTGTACCATTCGTTTTCCTAGCTAAGAAATAATTATCATTAATTTTCTACTTTCAAAAATTTCGACCAGGGTAGAGCCGAGTATATTTATAGAAAGATAACTAAATAAGCTTTACTATCCCACCTGCATTGTATTTTCTGTAAACTTTATGTTTAGACAAAAAATTTAAAGGTCTAAAAATATCCAATGTATAGATATATATTTTAATAGATGAGAAGGCAGGCTTCAATAAAAAACTTAACATTGAGACGTTTCAAACAAGGTTTACTAGTTCATCTTCAGTCCAATCTGATCGTTATATTTACGCCAAAAGTTGGTCAGCTTGTATTTGAAATACATATAAGAGCGATAATGCTGTTAATTTATGGTGCCGTCTCATTGGTGTTTGAGTGTTTATTTTTTTCTAAAATTTCATCTCCCAATCATCAGATTAGAATATGATACTTCCTATATATAAATATATAAAGAACCATATAAAATATTCACCCCAAGGCCAACTCGAGAAAAAGTGAGTGAATGTTATTTGATGCTGTCTTTTATTTGGTATATATTCACTAATTGGCTTTGATGATGGCTCAAACCTGACGCCGAAACTTTAGCCGTTGTTAATTAATAAAAAAAAATACATCTTCGATATAAGCCAATTATAAAACTATTTGGAATAATAATTATCCAAGTGTCGTGTTCAATTCTATAGGTACTTCATTTGCTCTCTACACATACTAATTGGCTTTTTAAAGAATATAACATTATCTGGATCCTTGTTATTACTTAATGCACAAGAGATATTATTTCATCTTATCTCTTATTCATAACTTAGTCAAAATTAATTGATTTTTTTATTTATTTATTGAATTATTGAAATAATATATAATTAGATATTTTAGTATATTAGGCTATAACTGAATAGTTTTTTTTCTTTTTTTGTTTTTTTTTGAAATAAAATAAATAAAAGAAAGTTTTTCAGCATCTGAGGTCATTTAATCTCCTTCAATATTTATTTAAATTAATTGGTAGCCAATATTTTATCGTTCATGATGAGAAAGGAACCGCTGACTCTTAGATCATGAAACAACCTGCTCTAAAGAACAGGGTAAAAAAAGAGATAATAATTAGTAGTAATTTATATTCCATAATAACTATCTTGTTTCATCCAAAAAAGATATGTAGAGCTTATTTATACAAAATTTTAATTAAATTTAAAGTATATATATATATTTTATGTTCTCCTTCATCAGTGGCTAAAAAAATTAAAAGTTATGCGAATATAATAATATTTTTTATTTTTTTTTACAAATTTGAAATTTAATTTTTATTATTCTATAATATTTGTCGCTGATGAAAGAGGCTTGTTCAACGCTTGCGAAATATCCGGGAAATACTGTAAACTCAATATTTACATTTAAATCTGGGATAGCCTGGCGATGATTGATATAAATGAAAATAAATTTCTCATGGAGATAATTATCAAGTCTTTATTAAAATTTCAACTAGCCAATGCTTCGGAGATCCAATGTCTCCTTCAGGATTAGTCAGGTATTAAAATATGAATATTTCCAAAAATTATTTTGCTAATGACTAGACCACTTAATTCCTTTTTCAAACCAATTAGACACAAATCGAAATTTTTGGAAATATTCGTATTTTAATACCTCACTAGTCCTGAAGTTAGAGATGCTGAATTTTCTGAAACGCCAGTTAGTTGAAGTTTTAATAAAGCCCAGGAGAAATTTTTCATTTATACAATATTTACGATTATCAAAGCTTTGCATGATTTGGTATAAATCTTTTTTAATGTTCTTTCTCAAAAAGGGTCAATGGTTGTAAAGATAAGGACTTTTATCATTTATTTAATTTCCCAATTTACTTAAATATTAAATATAAATTTATTGAATAATTATCCATCCATAATTTTTTACTTATGAAATACTTTTTCATTAAAAAATATTAATTTCTAGTGATGATTAATAAAGATTAGAAAAGTGAGTTTTGGTTGTGTTCCATTTGGCAGCTGACAGTTTCCAGGGGATGTGTGATGTCTCCACCTCAGAGGATGTATGACCTTACGCCGCCCATACGACTCCTGCCCCTCAGGCCCCGTCCAATGTCATAGCCAGATGTTCTCTATTCGAATTCGGATCAGAATTATTCTGCTTTCTGTTCAAATGCGCCTTCCTGTTTTCTCCCTTGCTCGTATCTCTCCCCCCTTCTCATTCTCTTTTTCCTCTCCACCTTCCCAGTGGGACACAATTAATTTCATTTCAGAAACGATTGAGCTTTATTTAATAAAAAAAAAATATTTTAATTATTTCAAAAAAAAAAAAAAAAAATTATCTACTCTCTGATTTATTGAAAATAAACATATTTTTAAATTTTGTTCATATTATTGATACTTTTTGATTTTAAACCAAAGAAAATACTTATTCAAGAGCATTTTTTTATTTTATTCTTGATCGCACTAAAATTTAAAACTTCTTGGACTAAAGAGGAATTTAAAATATTTTTTTGGTTGTAGAGAAAACATAATTCCTCATTTAAGTATATAGGGAGGGAGAGTTTATTGAAAAATAAAAATAGTTGTTTCATTTTATCACCTCTTTTATAACCTTGAGCCTGAACCTTTTTGTATCTTAGTGATGTCTCTGCGTTTGATGGTGAGAAAAAACGAATTAACATTTTAGAAAAATTCGTTTCTTTCACTCTCTCTCTCTCTCTCTCCCCCTTCCCCTCGCCTTTCTCTCTCTACTTGAAATAAACACAGTTAAACAATTAAATTTGTTATTTATTCTCTAATGCATATTACAATTGTTTTTTTTTTTTTTTTTTTTTTTGTATTTTATTTGAATCCTTTGTTTAGATTATCTTTGTGAAACTTTTTTAAGCAGCTATTTCTTTTTTTATTGGATTAGCCGTTTTTCCATCCACCTTACATCATCCACATCCAGCAATTTTTAAAGGCGTAGCTATCATAGCGAACGGGAATTTGTCCACCGCTTTCAGGGGCTGGAGGGCGCTTAATCCATAAAAATATTTAAAATAGCTCTAGTGTAGATCAGCCAAACTTTATAAACGTGTGTTACAGCAAAATCATAGATTTATATCAACTTTTGGACTATTTCCGGCAACTGGAAGTGGTACTTTAGTTGAAGCGTCTTTCTAAAAATCTCAAATATGACGATTCACATAAAAACAGAAATAATGTAGATGTTAGTAAAAGTACTTTCCCTATATATGCACGATACGAGAAAGTTGGGGGAGGCCATTCCCGATTAATTTTTTTATACGAAAGAAGATCCTAGAATTTACAAAAATTTCATTTAAATAGACCTAAAATTCTTACTATTCTAGAAAATGAATTAACTAAATATAGTTAAGAATTAAAATTTAAATAGTGTGTTCATAAATAATATAAAGAATAATTATTTCATTAAAATTTCCAATTTTCTTTTAATATTGAGAAATTATTAATAAACAATTCCTAAAGAAATCAACAAACTTAAGATAAAATATATTCCTTATATAGTAAAAAATTTCATTCAACTCTTTTCACTTTTTTTAATAGCTAAAAAATTAAAAATACTTATATGAATATAATATAACTATAATTTTCTTTAATTATAATAATTTTGTGATATTTCTCTTCAAACCTGATCACAATTTTCCAATCGGTTGCATAATAAATATACAAAAGAGAAAACAGGCTGAGCTAATTTAAATTTTTTCAATAAAGTACCGTTATAAATAATAGATAAATATTTATTGACATTCTATTGTAAATAGAATCTTTCAATCATTTCTTAAATTATGTATTGCCTTTTTAATCAATAAGAGCACAATCCAAATTTGGAATCTTTAAGGTAATTTCGATATTTCATTTTCGATTTCGATTTTCATTATCAATCAAAGTACTCTAATATATAATAAATATGTCAAAATGATTTTTTTTAAATATTAAATATTGCGTCATATCATTATTTTATTCATTGTCACTTAATTATTATTTGATTATTTTCCTCCTTAGTGAGAATATAAAAAAACAATTTCTTATCCATAAGAGCGAACATCTAATCCCTTCTTTTTATCTCCTATGATAAAAATCGTTTTGAAAATATTCAATAACATAAAAAGACTAATTTTATCTATAGGGATTAACTTATCAGATATTATCATTCTAGTTAAAACAACCCAGGACAATTAGGTTTTAATTAAAATCGCTGTCTCACGCCTCATACCTAAGAGGAAAATGCATTTAGCTTTAATGAGAATGAATTTGACGATTTTCTTAAGGTGAAATTAAGTCAGTTAACGGCTCTCACATTTCCTTGTGACATCATAGACAAGTATCTGTATTGCTCATTTTATAATATATAGTAAAAAAAGACAAATTTTCTCGCCCGAGGCTCATTCATTGTCCAAGAGACCAGTGGCCAGGGTCAGTGAGCCCAAGCAAGGACCCCACCTCACAGTCCTGAACGGCAACTTTTATTACCGTGAAATGGAATTAAGTTCGTCTCTTGCTAATGGCAGTGGCAACACAGCCTCCTAGGTATGCTGTAAATTCTACCTAGTTTTTTTTATTTATTTATTTTTTTAATCGACGTTTGTTAAATGATTGAGGCAGTTGTCTATTGGATTGAAATGTCACTATATATTCATGGACACGGGGAGAGGGACCCGACTGACTGGGGTCATTCAATGGAATTGAATTTGCATAACGCATCGTCCCCTTCCATGTTCCTAGACCCTCACTTAGATCGAATCCATTTTCCAAGGTATCCATGTCAGTCGATTTTGATTTGGTTGCGACGCCAGTTATTTATTGTAGCTACATATATATTCTAGGGCTGTGGACCCTTTGTAGTGGGTGGCCGGCCATTTTTTTTCGGCCTCGTGTTCCCTGCTGGTCTCGGGGCATCGCTGTGGCTGTCAATTGGTGATGGATGATGCCCAGGACCGTTGAAAGCAGCCTCTACAATACACTTCTTTTCATTCCCATGCGAACTGCTTCTACCCTGCCCCGGCTCCCCTGCTGCTTCGCCTTGAATTCTCTATTCTCTCGCACACGAGATGAAACTCAGGTCATAACATGCCTCGCTCTCTTCAGTTGACATAAAAAGAATCTAATTGGAATTTTCATAATTGTAATTATAACAGCCAGTTTGTCTGAACTGACAGGTTTGCCTCTTAATCTTGTTAGTGGAGACCCTCGTCGGGAGTGACCCCCTCGCCTGAAAGAGTTGCTAAGTGCATTAAGACTTTCGACATACGATATAATCTCTTAGTGAAATTGAAGTGTTTCATTTATCATAATTTGATTTATTATAATTGATTTATAAGGATTGTAACGCGAAAAAAGCCTCGCCTAGACTTGTCTGTCCCACTTAATATCATCTCTCAGCCAATGCATTAACTGAGACATCGTAACTTCAGTGAAACAATTGAGATTGGATTATGTGTTACGAAGTTTGGGGAGGTTCGAGCCTCCAGGGGCGGCTTTTGGGGGAGTGCTGATGTAATTGGTGCTAGCGCGAGCCACCGGCATTCCTCATTATCGCTTCCCCCAACTTGGAGCAGCACACCCCAGTCTCTCACTTAGTCCCTCTAATACAAAAACTCGGACCATTTTCTGCCATTTGGCTAAAAATCAATTGATTTTATTAAATTGGCGCCTCCCTGCGGCACAAGGAATTAGTCCATTAGAGGGTTGGTGGCGGGTTTGTTAACAGAGGGAGCCCACCCCTCATCTGCATTGCAATCGCTATCTCATTTGAGATATCATATTTTTGCATCAAATTAGACAAACAACCCGATCCTATAAAGTAATTTAATAAAACAATTTATTTTTTCTGTCATGGGTTGATTTAATGTCAGAAGAGAAAGTGTAATTATTTAAGTCAAGTCACAACATTAAAACTTATTATTTTTTAGGAAAAGTTTAAATTTAAATAAGAAAAAAAGTAAACTCTAATCGATTTCAATATATAATAAATTTATCGAAAAAATATATTTTTTATATAATAATAAATTTATTGTTCTTTATACAATCATTACCGCCGAGACAGAATAACTCTGAAATTAGCTTATTTGTTTTTATGTAGCCAACACGAAACAACATGTGTCGAGTGGGGGGTCCAGGGGGAGGACCCGGGCCCTTCCAAAATAAAAGAAATTGTAAAAATTAACACAACATTTTAATAAAAACAAGAAATAACATAAAAAATATAAATTTTAATGGAATTTCTAAAAATAACTCCTTACATAAGAATCCGGTGTGACTAAACCATATCACAAAACCTCTTACCTAAGAAAAGCTGTGCTCTCACACCGAAATCTGAAGGTATAGAGGATTATATTCAAAAAGAATGAATGTTAAATTGAAGTACTCTTTCAAATCAGGCATTTCGCTAATCCGTCTCTCCTCGACGTGACATTTTCATATCGCCACTTCACTTGTCTATGTTCGAGAGAGAGACTATCAATCGCTATTTGTTTATAGTCGGTCTAATTTTTCACCTCATTGAACAGCTTAATGTAAAGTAGTTTGTTTTTACTATATCAGTAACATTAATTAGCTTCCGTGAGTTTTATTAATAAACTGAGCATATTCATCGACCGCAAAGCCCCGGTCCCATCTGATTAGATACAGGCTATTCATATATAGATTTAATATTCATTCAGTTATTTCAGTATCATTAAATATTATTTTAGATACTAGCCATTGGGGGTTTGTCTGAAACAGGAGGTTTCAAACCACTCCCTCTGCAAGGATCAAATCAGTATCATTTAAGATAACAATAAGTGTGAGGTGGTGGTATTCATTAGGCTAATATTATTTTTCTGTTTAATTCTCGAAAATGTAAGAAATATATTTCGAATAATCTTTGTGCATCAATTACATGCGCATTTGGATGTGTAATTATTTCTAAGCCAGTGTGTTTTTGGTTGATGGCATCCGGCAGGGTTCGGGGAAGCCACTTGGGGGAGTTTCTGGAATGGGGACCGTGCACAGCATGCAGCCCCTGAGGCTGTTTACCCGCGTATCCCTAGGGACGCCGCGTTCTCTGTTTATTTACGTGCGTAGCGTTCATCCGAACACTCAGCTTCCACGAAAGCACGGAAAACACCAAAGCAACTCACTGTCATATATTTATAGCCTTACGGGTTTTCTTGGCCATGTGACTTGACTTGACTTGACTTGCCATCCTCAGCACACTTACTTCTTCAAATAAGATTATTCTGCATATTATTATTAAATAATTCGCCCCCTGAACCCGGTGTTTCTCCTGTGAAAAATAATTATCTTCATCTTTTTTTTGCTTTTTAGAATAGAATAAATTTGAGTCAGGTGGTCGAGAAATTTATTAAACTAATAATGCCATTATTCATTTTTCAAGTGTTTTTTTAGTAATTATAGTCGTTAAATAATTGAGTGTAAGTGTAAAAAAAAAATTTAAAAATCAAATAAATAAAATATTGGATAGCAGTTTCCAATCTTTTGTCGTTCGCGGGCTGGTAAAGTAAAAAATTGAAGAAAAAATTTTGCAAAATAAATGAATAAGCTTTTACAGTGAACAAGTACGAACAAGTATGAAATAAATAATATCTATAATAAATATAAAATCTGATGTGACGGCCTCACATCACATAACTTTCTCTCACCTAAGGTAAAGAAAATTGCGCTATGTACTGTCACACCAGATTTTTTGCATCGAGCCGGTTCACAATTTTATTTAGATTTTATTTTTAGGAATTTTTCATTTGTGTGTATTAATTAATTATTAAAATTAAAAAAAATTAAATTAAATTAATTAAATTGACAATTAAATTTCGTTTATTAATAATCAACGGAATTAAAAATATTTATATTTTGTTACCATGGCAACGGGTCTTCCTCTCTTTTCTATGGGATATTTAAAATTCAAAATTAAGAGCCTCATTCTATTTTGAAGTAGAAAATGATTAATACATCTTAAAGATCATTCTAATTTTTATATATCCAACCAATTTAATCAATATTGTTAGAGTAATTTAAGAAAAAATCGAAAAAACTAAAAAGAGTACATCAGTAAAGTGGGCCCCAAACTATTTGGGGGGGGGGGGGGGATAAGGATTAATACATTTCTGAGATCACCTAATAAATAATTGATTTCTGAATTTAAATCAAAATCGTTAGAGTGAATTTTGAGACAATAAAAAAAAAATAAAAAAGTACTCCAGTAAAGTACTTGTACTCTTTGCCCGATTTTATTGAAAAGCTCGAGGTGCACGCGACGAGGATGTCTAGCTTATATATTAATATAAAATTCAGTTTCGTGTGTTTTTTCGTTTTTGAGATATCTTGTTCACAGACACATATATCTTTTTGCGAGGCCCATTCTTTTAGACTCAAGAGATCTCAAATCGTGTATTTCCATTGAAAACTCGGATGGATGAAAACTTGGGATCAAATTACTTTCTCTATATATTTCATATATAGGTAAGAGAAAGTAAAAATTTTAAACGTTCGGTACAAAATAAATTAGTAATAAACCATATTCTTGTTAAAAACTTAAATTGTTCCTTCATTTCTGACGAACCGGCGTTTGGGAACCATTGATATAGGGAATTTTATAATAATATTTTATATTAAAAAAATAATAAATACCGCAAGTGATATTTGTTAAAAAAAAATAATTATAATGCTATGGGATATAGGAAACGTTGGGTTTTGTCAAAATAAAACAGAATAAATAATTTTAAAATACTACAATAACTTTATATAAAATACCCCTAAAAAATCCCGTCTTATCTCGCGTGTAGGTCATGATCGAAATATAAATTCAAAATTTCTACGTCAAGCCTTCTCAACTCTAGTTTGATCTTCTATTCTTAGCAAGGGTTTTATATATGAAAATTATAAAGGGTATTGGGATTGTATATTTTAAGATTGTTTAAATTAAATAAACTTCTCTGAACCCAAATATCTAAGAGCCACTTGAGTCTGGCCTGGTTAGATCCCTTCCCTATAAAAGACGTAACTTAGATACTTTTGACACTTCAAGAATGAGACAATGGCTCTTTTATTAACTAGGATGACTAGCATTCTTTTCTAACACCCACAAATTATCAAATTATTTTTTATATTAATATTCAAAATTCTTAATCATGTCAGATTTTGTTTTCGTTTGTACATTTCCGTCAGTATATAACAAAAGATAATACAAGCTGACATTATTTATATGTTGACATTGCACTCGTCATCTCTATCATCCGCTCCAGCAGCAAAGTTAGGATTATCCTGGTTTAATATTTTTCATAATAATATAGATAAGCGATGTACAAAGCGAATGCAAGGCCGGTGGCTTGCGAGGTTGTTATATCCTTTATAATCTTATATAAATGGTCTTCTTGTGAAAGTTGATTTATATATATTTATATTAATATAGTATTAAGGCCATATTTTTCTTAAAAGTGGCTAAAGCTTAAATTTTTTGATAATAAAACATCCAACATTTATTTTTTTAAATTAATCGAAAATTTTTAATTTTTTATTAAGCCATTAGGCATTTGGCCTTTTCTGGGGGAAATTTTTAAAACTTAAAATATATATAATAGACGCCGCTTATTGTGATCACTTTGGTCTCTGTAACTTTTGATAACAATAACCGTCGAATAATACAAACTGAAATTAAAAAAAGACAATTGAACATAATTTAATATGACTTAGGCATTTAAATATATATATTTAAAGTCTTTTTCAGCATCGGAGGCCATTGAGACTCCGTCCTTATTTATATTATGTAGTATATAATAAAACAATATAATATCTCTTTTCAATATCTCTGATCTACGGACAGCCACCTATCTCATCGTGATAATATAAAAAATTTTTGTCGCTCAGGACGAAAACCACTGAACATGAGGCGAGACCCAAACCTACATATTTTATTAAAAACTCAAAAAAAAAAAAAAAAAAAAATAATACATATAAAATTTATTTGAAAAATTCAGTGATTGTTGACTCTCGTTTGTTTGAATTAATTAACCCCTGAATATAATCCGCATATTCGTAGGGTCTTTCAAAGTTCGTTGGTCTCTAGTGAACACTACGAAGAATTTGTAGCGCAACTTGCATCCGGGCATTAGCTGGAGGAGCTTTTGGATTATTTGGTAAACTAACATCAAAATTGATAACAATAACAGAAATTTGATTACAATAAACGGATTATTTTAAAATAATTTTGTATAGGGTGTTTTGGGACCGACTGATATGATAACAATAACCGATTGATAACATTATCCCTGATTACAATATCCGGCGTCCACTGAATATTGCGGAACAATAGCAAAGAGGTAGGATATCGTCAAGTATCGAAGTCAGAACTCTTATTTGGAGGAGCCTAAATAATGTTTTTTATTTAGAGTTAGTTTTGCCTTTTTTTTGTGACGCCCCCCCCCCCCCCCCTCTTCTTTGAATAAGCAAGTAATCTTTTTAGAATGAAATTTTGAAAGTTTATTTATATATTTATTTTATTTATATTTAAAAATAAATAAATAAATAAAATATATAAGTGAAATAAAAAATTCCATAATCTAATATAAATGGTAAAGATATGATTTTTCATTCCTCGCTGCTTTTGCTGTTTCAACCGAATAACTTTAAAAAAATAATTTAAATAAATTAAAATTTGAAATTACTTTTGCAGAAAGAATTAATTAATTTCTAATAAAAAGCAAGATCAAAATGACGTTACTGTTCCAGTATATTTTGTTCCGCTCAATATAAAAAAAAAGATATGAACCTTTCATTCTTGTTCCTATTAGACTATATTTATGCACTTAAGTATATCTATAATTTATTTAGATAATCATACACGGGCTGAGCTTTGATGATGGTCAATTAATATATAAAAAATACTTTTCTACTCTAAATGCAAGTATTAATATAATTGAAAATATTTTTATATATTTTTTACGTGTTATAAATATCAATGGAATTCAAAATGGAAGAAAGTATTGAGATCGTTCCAAATTTGAGCTTTATTGTTTATAGCTTTTGCATTTTGAGAGGCAAATGGGGGGAAGCAAAATTTAATTAAATTATTTAAGGAATTTATAAAAATCTAGAACTCGAATTAAATATGTGAAAATTTCTCTTGTGGGGATTCCGAGTGTGCAAATGATCCCCTTACCGCAGGTTCTCGATTTCTTACGCCCCTTCTAATTGAAAAAATTAAACACGAGACGGTCACATTAAATTTCTCTCTGGTTTACAAAAAATAGTTTTCATAAAAATAGTTAATGAATGAAACACCCACTATTCTATCTTAAAAAGTTAAAATAACATTTTTAATTAAAAATTTTTTTCTTTTCATTTTTTTTTTTTATTAAATAAATCCGTTCGTTTTAGGCGCATTATATTTCATTCCCAAGCACAACCACACACACATATACACATATACATAAAAGAGACAGACAGATGTAAAAAATATCTTTGGTAGTTTGCCGTTTGGCAACACTGGCCAATAAAAGGTTGGTTCAAACATTCTTGGGCCGAGAGCTTTTCATGCTTTGGTTGCTCCTCTTGCTGCTGCTCTTTCTCTCCGGCTTTCGTTCCTCTCCTCTCCTCTCCTCTCCTCTCCTTTATTTCTTTTTTGGGGGCCCTAAGAAAAAGGGCTCCACATGGGCTGCTCTGTTGACCTGGCAGGGATCAACCGCAGACATCCTGGGAAATTACCATCCCTTTAAAAAAAAATTGAATGATTTATTTAAGTTATTTGGGGGCGCGTGCGCGACATAACGATAATGAGTTGATCAGGATGCTGTGAGAGGTTCCTTTTCATCCCCCCTTCTCTCGTTGCAAGCATTCAAATTGGACATGCTCATAAAATTTTCAACTTCATTCTTTTCTCTCTATTTCGCGCCTTTTTACTAATCACTAATCTTTAATTTCGTTTCCTCGCGTGACTTTCCCGCTTTAGTAAAACAAAAAAAAAAAAAAAAAAATTAAAAAACCAGATTACTTTTCATTGATCGGGTTACCTTTTTTTTCCACTGTATCTTTAATTATTATTTTTTTTTTTTAAACAAGTCGGCTAATCTGCTCCTCTTCCTATCTAATAATTTTTTTAAATTTTCTCTAAATTTTTTTATTTAATCAAAAAAAAAAAAACGCGTCGTTTTCATATAAAAAGTCACTTACGATTATTTTGCAAATTGACATTATTTTATAAAATATTAAAAGAGAGTCTATTCTTTATTTCAAAAAAAAAAAAAAAGAAAAAAAACAATTAAATGGTCATAGAATTTATTCAAATGGAAATCTCCTCATTTAAATAAAAAGATAGACTTGAGCAGCCAAGCCAAATGTTGTGTCAATTTTGAATAAATGCCCTTCTAACGAAAATTTCCTATTCCAAACACAAATTAAAAGCTCATTTGCAGAGAGAGAAAGAGAGAGCCGCGAAGTTTTTACTAACCGTTAAGGGTATAACCACCCACCCCAAATTAGCCATACGACACGCTTGTTTTTTTGTTTTTGAGGTGTTTTTGATCGAACTCAACGATCCGACCAGGTCAGCCGGTGTTCGATGATAGGAAGTAGCTGTCTATCAAACTCACCATTCACATCAGCTATTTCCGCCTCAAATGAACCCATGCCTAGATAATAAATAGTCAGTTGTGCAAAGATGAAACAACAAGGAATTGATTTTAAACGTTCCACCTTCCTATTAGGCTTTATTCAAGAAAACCAGCCGAATGGTGCATTTTAATTATTCCATTACAAATCGACCTGATTTGTTTTTTAATAAATAACTTAATAACGAAATCCTTATTTTTTTATTTTTTATTTTATACCTTCAACTATCGGTGTTAGTAAATTAATTACACGAAAAACATTTTGCACTGTGAATTTATGTCCCATCGGTTGGGTTGGACATTCATCAAGTCCAACATGATATTAGTTAGCCCTTATAAAAAAAGAGGCACGCGCTCGCGGCTGATTATAGGCTGCAAAGTGGCATAGGGCCTGGCCAGGTGTGCAGCCTTTAGACATTTAGACACCTAGACACTTAGGCACGCATGCACCTGATATAATAATAGTGCCACCGCGAAAAAATACACTCCAATTTATATTTGTTATACAAAACTACCGTTTACTTTTGTCTTGGCACCAAATGGCTTAATGTCCTGTCATTATTGATTGTTTTTTCTTTCACAAGGTGAGAATTATGTTTGTTGGTCACAATCAATTTACTAAAATAGCAGTTATTTTTTCTACTTCATCACTCCCACCAACACCACCGCCCTTATGGTGGCCTTTCTTCAGTTTTACGTACATGCAATCATGAGTTTTTATCAAATTTTACCGCAGCAGCCGTAAAATGAAAAGAACGTTTGCAATCAGCACTACCTTAATTATTTCCAGAGTCAATCAAGAAGAATTTAATAAAAAAAAAAAAAAAAAACAATAAAAAAGAACAAATATTATATTCATAAACGAAACCAATTGGATTTTTCACCTCATTTCTTGAATACTAATTGCAAATTACAATTTTTCTTTCACGGGACTATAATTGTTGAGTCATTTGTTACACTCTAATCACTTTCGAATTACTTATTTTGGATCAGCTGATTTCGGTCTTATCCTATTTTTATTTCGAAGGACAGGTTTCGAATTTCATCAATTTTATTACCAACCCATTTTTTAAATGATGATTCATTTAGAGACTTTAACGCATGGAGGCTTAATGCAGACTCATCTCTCCTCTCTTCACCCACTATTCACTAATTGTATATTAGTGCAGTGAACATGACTTAGCTCTTTTATTCATACGCAGAGCATTAATTATTTTTGAGTGTGCTTTTCAGTTGGTCGGTGAAAGTTAAGCATATTTAATTCAAAAACAAAATCGAGGATCAGGAATTTGTTTTCTCGAATCCCCTCGCTGTCCGTATATATGAGCTAGTTCCTGTATTTATCCTTTGCATACGTTCATGAATAACTTGGTTTATTCCCGAGCCCTTCATCCTCTTCCTGCCTTGCTAGGCTTCATTTATAACAAACTATAAATTAAACACCTTCCCACGATGAAAATGGTGTGTTTTCAGAAAATAGTACTCCCATTTACCTTGTAGTAATAACTTTTAGATTCGTAAAAAAATAAGAATAAAGCTTTAATGATATATTAATATTATTATAAATATGTCATCTGGCCCATAATATTACCATCAATAATATAATTAGACATGCCCAATATGTTCTAAATAATATATTTTCTACTAATACATGTATACATCCAACCTTAAATCATTGGGAGAGGGGAGAAGTAATGAATGTAATATATATATATATATATTTGTTGATATGAAAGACATAATATCATATTAATAAACAACAATGAATTACGTCGGTAGCAATTGATATTTAATATTAAAATTATATATAGAGAATATTTATAAAAATATAAATGGCCTTAGCAGCCGAAAAAAGACTTAAAAGCAAAAACTCATGGGAGGGGGGAGTTACCCCTTTTACCCTCCTTGTTTACGCCTCTGCATGTATATCATCTGTTTCATCCAAATATAGAACATCGATTCTTTTCTTCTTTATTAGAAATAGATTATCCGAGCAATAATAAAAATTACAAGTAGCCAATTTAATAATTGTAATCTTCTACATCAGTCTTTCTCTTTCTCGACTTAACATAGGACAGGTCGTCTTGTTGGCTCCCTTTTTTTCTCGCATCCAAAATATTTTATTCCCACCCCAAATCGCGATATTTGGGAAGAAAATAATAATCTGTTACCAAGATATCTTATATGAAGCATTATATATATATAAAACAAATACAGATATATCTACTATTGAAGAAATTATTGATAACATAAGGGAAACCAGTGATGTCATTTTAATTTCAAAATGAGATCGAGACTTTTAATAATTTAAAGCAAATTTAGGGGGGTCATTTGGGGAGGCGCTTGTTGCTTGTAGGAAGCGTTTACGTTGGAAATATTTTTATAAGAATTACCTAACACAAACACATTGGACTTTGACTTGTTTCTTTTTTATTCAATGCTCTATTTAACTTGCTTTGTCTGGACAACATTCTCTTGTCCATTTTTCGTACCCTTCCCAATGGGCTAAAGCTCATTTTGTATCTAGGCTCAGTTCTGATGATAACATATTATATATTAAAACGAGGCAAAAATCGACCCATTTTCAGCGCTACTTCATTTGAAGTTCAACCCTAGAAAAAATAAATATATCTTTTTAATTAATCACATTCAAAATTATTCTATTCATCATTTTGAACAACTTTTCTTTGAAAAAATTATCTTTTTCAAAAAAAAAAAAAAAAAACTTATTTAAAAGAAATTAAAATCATTAATTAAAATTATAGGCAATTGCAACCCCCTCTAGTACTCTGAAAAAATTTTGTTTTAATTCTTATGTAGAAAATAGGACTAAAAAGTATAAAATAAAAATAAAAATAGAAAAAATTTAATTTAAAATCCTCTAAAAAGTGAAAAATAACTTTTTATAAAAGTGCAAACGCTCATTGAAACTTAAAATATCATTAATGGAATGGAAATTAAATAAAATATTCAATCGCGAACGAAATAAAAGCGCTTTTTTTTTATTTTTATTTTTATATAATAAATTTCGAAATTTTATTTAATATTTTATTTAGGGATCATATCAAATGATAAATGAAATGATTTGTGACTTGGTAATCCCATATGCGCGTATGTATGTGTGTGTCTGTTAAGCATGTATATGAGCTTGTGGGTTTAAACATTATTTCAGTTTTTAAGTCCACAATAAATGATTTATTTATTCTTTAGTAAAAAAAAAAATATGCGTAGAACAGAAGGACTTTCATTAGAACAAAGAACTCGCTATTGCTAAGAACACAAAGTATTTTTTAACATAACGGAGGTATTTCAAGATATTACAAAATTTATGATCATATTGTTTTGGTTAATAAATCAGATTTATATAATCCTTTATAAGATATACAAATATTATAACCAACTATGGGCCCATATGTTTATATTTAGATTCGAAAAAAGTATTTTTTTTTTGGAAAAATAAATTCAAAATTTAAAAATTATTAGATGGAAAATTAAAATTATAATAAATTATTTATTTAAGATACTTAGCCGCCTCCAAAAAAATCTTTATTTTAGCTATAAGGAGGCATTTGAGTCCTATGAGACGTTTCGAACCATCTTCACACAAAAATTACAGATAAATCGTGTTTGTTCACACTTTGATTGGTAACCTAGAGTTACGCGAAATTCTCTTTCCTCTTAAAAAAAAAAAAAAAAAAAGGAACTTGGCAATAATTTCCAAACGCAATTTTGATTAGTAATGATCCTAGACATAAGATATTATTAGCAACAAGTTTATTTTTTTATTTATTCAAAGTATGTAAGTGAGTATATCAGCTGTTTTCGTCTAATATGCATGCGATACCACTTAATTATATCCGTCACACAAAAATATAAAGACGTTTAGGTAATGGTTGAGATGCAATATTAGTTCTGCTTCCAACTTCGAGAGACCTACGTCGAGAGAGGAATACTTCCTCTCTCTTCTCTCTTTTGCACTCGCAAACATCAGTCGACTTCTGGATGTAGCTCTTGCTTTATAGCCAAGAACACCCAGCTTGTTTTATTTTTCATTGCCAACATGAAAAGTGTGAAATTAGGAACGGGACGGGATAAGTTTTTTTTAGCGTTTAAATATGAGTAAAATAATTACCATGAAATTTCATTTACAAGCTATGCTACCCGCCTGCAACGGC
>JAAAKE020102909.1:0-18045 GCA_010014785.2 Anisolabis maritima
TGAAAACAACACTCATATGCAATTTGACTTATAAAGCTTAAATATGAATCGAGTAAATATGGATACTTAATTAACCAATTATTTTAAACGAAGCTTTTATATAACGCATAATTTTTTTTTCAGATATTAATACTGAAGTCCATTTACTTTGTTTGTTGGAAGAATTGGATTTTGAATGTCAATTTTTCAAATGTATATTCTTTTTATCATTTAAAGAGTCTTACTCTAGATCCTATAGAAGGCTTTATATATAAATATATATATGTTTATATCCATATATATACTGCTATGTAAGCAATAAATCCGCACACTAAGATATAAAAATGAGACATCAATAACAAACATATGAGAATATTTGGCCAAAAGATATCATTTCTTTTGGTTTATATATTCTTAGAGTACTTGGAAATTACACGTATTTATTCTATTTATATTTATATTAATAATATAAGTATTTATATTATTAATATAATTAAATTATTCTATAATTTTAAATTCTAATATATTTTATAATAAATAATAAATACAACGACAATGGATTAATATATTCAAAATAAGGGGTGTTATTCAAAATAAAGCTTCTCCCAGAATTTAATGAAATAGCGATTTGATTTATATAATTCTTATTTTACCTCTGAGAAATGTCTTAATGATAAGTGTCAATCTCCTCATATAATTAGCCATTATTTATAGATATTACCATGGATAAGAATATTTTTTATTTGAAAAGATTAATATGTATGAAGGGTGGTTTATTGTAACCATGAAGGACCATGGACACTATTTAGAAAAAAAATTAGGACAGGACATGAAGGGGAGCTCCAAGTCAGAAAATCAATAAAAAAAAAAAGAAAAAGAAAAAATGGATAAATTTGAACCAAACGATCGAACGAATAAAAAACAAGGAGTTCCTAAACCGATAAGTAAGAGGGGCCCACATATTTTAAATCCGTCTTATAAAGCGAAATAAAAGTGTGGATTTATTATGATTTTGATATCATATTATTTTTATCCAAAATTTAAGGGTAGATAGAATAAAGATTGAGAACAAATTTTTTTTGATCATGATGAAACAATTTTTCATGAGAAGAACAGATCTCATGTGAATAAGAGTATCTCTGGTGGAAAAATTTAGAAGTTTATATGTGCAGGCAGAAAATGGAGCTTCTTAGTGATGAGCTGATGAGTACACTGCTCTGAAATGTTGCTTTCGTCTGCAGAAATCCGGTTTGGAAATGTACAAAATATTACAGTAAGCATATGGCGACAGTACAACCGGAAATGGGTGATTCAAAAAATTTAAGTCGTGTTTCAACGACGAACCAGGGCGATCTAGGTTCTTCAACCATTACAGTGAACGAGACCATGATTAACAAAGCTGCCGTCATTGTTCAGGAAAATCGACGATTAACAGTGGATAGGCGAACATGTTACAATTATTCGGATAGAACCAGGAAATTAATCCTGGTCGCGAATAATAAATATAATTAGTAATCAAGAGTAAAATTTTTTTTTAATATATGAAAGATTCAGATTTTGAATGTGTAGAGTCATATTTCTATTATACCAATTTTGACCACGCATAGTATACTTATAAGTAAAAAAATTTTAAAAAAACGCTTTAAAAAGTACTAAAAAGAGAAAATTAATTTTCTAAGAATGTGCGCTCATTGAATATTTTATTTTATTTCTCACTAAGTATATTTTAAGTTTCAATGAGCCTTCACGGTTTTATAAAGTTATTTTTCTCTTTTTAGTGCATTTTATATAAAAGCTGTTTTTTTTTTCATTTATTTTTTTTATTTTTTAGTCTTATTAGTCTTTATAACCTAAGTATAAATTAAAACTAAAAATTCTTCTCCGGTTGGCCACTAAAGGCGTGGCAATCACTGGTAATCGTAATTTATTATTGCTTTATTTCCTTTGAAATAGGTTTTTTGTAAAAGATTCAAAAAATTTTTCAAACAAAAGTTCTTCAAAATGATGAAAAGAACAATTTTATATATAAGTATTATTTCGTTAAAATTAACGGTTAAGAGATATTTTGATTTTTTACGTGTGAACTCAAAAACCCTGTAAATGAGTCGATTTTTGCCTTGTTTTAATATAATGTGTTGTTATCGGAATTGGACCTATATAAAAAATTTCAGGTCTTTAGATTTTCATCAGGTTTGAAAAATGGTCCAGACATAAGGACAGACAGGAAGATAAAGCAAGTTAAATAAAAGCGTTAAAAATCATTCCCAGTCTTTATTGAATCTCTTCTCGTCAGAAATTTATGTCAGGGCCTGAGAAGTTGTGGTTACTCTAGAGCAGCGGTTCTCAAACTTTTTCGTTCAGCGGTCCGCCAAAAGATGTAATATTTTTTTGCGGACAGGTAAGGTAAAAAATTAAAGTAAAAATTTCTTAAAATAAATATTTAATCTTTTACATTGAACAATAATGTGAAATAAATAATATCAGCCTATTCTTTATAATAACAAATCTTTGGAACAAAATAAATTAGTAATCATGTTAAAAACTTAATTTAAATTATATTTTTTAAATAGTATGATTTCTCTGTGGACCAGCAAAAATTGAGGAACGGGTTGAGAACCACTGCTCTAGAATAATTATCATGGAATCATACTGGAATGAGTTCCTGTTTTCTTCCTTAGGAGGAGGAATCACTTATAAAGTTGGAAAACTTTTTAACCATGAGGTGAATTGAAACCCAAATTGCTTTTAACTTAGGATTATAAGCTTAATTTCTTTATCCTCTCGGCTAATTGCCTCCTCTCTTTATTGAATAGTCTTCGTTTAATTAGAGTTTTTTCACATGGATTTGAAAATAGAAATGATATCTTTCCAGATGATACAACATTCCCAGAAATATTGAAAATTATAATTATCCAAAGATTTTTATTTAATTTTATAACAATCCTGTTTTCCTATCCCTCTTGTCAGAAATAAAATAAGGAATAAAAGAGGAAGTTACATATCTCTTACTCTTAACAATCGTATTACATTAAATTCCATTTTGGGAACAATACCTAACCTAAAATTAAATAGAAATGAATTTTTTTTTATAAATTTTAAATAAATAATAACTATATGATTATAATAATAATTTCTAACTATAATTTTTAAATTTTAATAAACAATCTAGATTAATTTTCATTTGGCACATGAATTCACATAGAGCCAGGAAATATATCCTGGTTGCGAAGAATAAATAAAAATAGTAATCAAGAGAAAAATTATTTTTTAATAAATGAATAGATTCTGGTTTTGAATGCATAAAGCCATATTTCTAACCTGTGGATACCTTCAGAAAAAAGAGAGAGGGCGATAAAGAGAACACAATGTATTGCAGTCCAAGCCTGGAAGGTACGACTTACAATCAGCCCAACAAAGCATCCGAAACACAAAGCTGTCCAGAAGATGAGTGAAAGATGGAGAGCGTGATAGTGAGGCTTACTGGCTGCTTCCACTGGAAGGAGCTGCTTTCGCCGACGAACTAGTTCTTGTTCGAAAGTAAGAGAACGGTCTGGCGGAGTGCGCAGATCTGAATAATCTGGTGATGGTGCGTCGTTCATTTCAAAACGCTATAAGCAACAATCGATTAACAAAGTCAGCTTTGGTTTCCTTACATTATTCATTATATTTTAAATTATTTTTTTAGTGTAAACTATTATAAAATAAAAAATAAGGTCAGTGTTAAGTAAATAAAAATTATTGCTTCTAAAATTTAATAGATTGGTATCCAATTATTTACATTAATAATGACCTTATCTTTATAAATTTATATCATACTCATTTAGAATATATTTGATGGATTAGTATTTTGAAACAAAAATTCTTTATAAGGTTTTATTATATCCGAAGTATCAAAAAATGAGACTAACCGTTTAAAAGAAATATAGAGTACATTAGTCCCATCAACTGAGGGATTAGCAAGGATTTCCTAATAAACTTGGAGTAGTGGATATTTGGATATTAATATAAATAAATAATAGTAGAAATAATGGTATGTCTTTTTTGTGTGCTCGCTTTACCTTGGTGGTCATTTGAGGGGTCATTGAAGGTTCTGGCGAAGGTTTCATCAAAGTCCCTGAATCGGAGATGTCAAAAAATCCTCTTTCATAGAAGTCGGTCAAAAGCCGCTCCTTATCTCTCCAGAGAGAGGCAAGAAATTGTTTTAGACCAACTTCGGTTATGGGTAAACAATCTCTTGGGTATCTAAAAAAATTATTTTAATTTGTCAAATAACTACACTTTTTATAAGATATTTATATTTATAAATATGGTTGTAGGAAATGCAAAATTTAGAATTTTGTTAAATTGAGTTAGAATTTATTTCTTTATTATTTTATATACCTTTTAATGTAAAAATGAACTTGTTCGGGAAAATTTCCTTTAAGTAAATCGACCTCTGATTGAGGAAGCGTGTCTGGATATCCAAGTGTTAGATCGTATATCGCATCCAATTGGTTATCTGTTAATAAAAATAATAAAATAATACATTATATATTAATGTGAAGCGATTATTAGCCCAGCTAAGCTTTTAATCATGAGGCTCACTTCCCCCTCCCCCAAATTATGCAAAAAAAAAACAAGACCAAAATCGAATTAAAAGAGAATTTGGAGAAAAAATTTGCAAATAATAAAAATTATCAAGGAATTTTGAACAAGAAAAATATCAAAATAAACTCTTAAGTAAAATTATATTACCCCTCTAAACAAAAGTTTTAGCAAAGCTAGTAATTAATATATATTTTAATTAAAATATTTATTATTTGACAGTAAAGAGAAAAATTAATAAACAAATTTCTTCTTATTAAAAATATGATTAAATCATGCATGATTTAATCTAACAAGAAATCTATTTTTTAATGCAAATAAAAAGAAATTTCTTACTCTGAAGCATACGACGGGCGAGGAAACTGAAGCCAGTTGTCTTTGGATGAAGTACTTTAAAGTACTTTATCAAATTGTGAGATTCCGCATACTCATGACTACGTTGGAGGCTCTTAGGTGTCAAATCAGTGCCTTCAGGGAAGAGTACAATCTGAAAAAAATACTTATATTAATTAAGACATTTAAAGTTACAGTAAGATACAGTGGTAGTTTTTTTTTTTTTTGATATGGAAGCATAAGATCCAATGGACGTAAATGACCAGTGGTCATATGCAAACAGGAAGATCAGGAGTAGGAGAGAGTGGGGACTTTAAAAGGTGCCTGTTGAGATTGGATTTGAAAGATTTGAGAATATAAGTTTTAGGGAAGATAGTAGCAGGAAGGTTGTTCCAGTCACGGGAGGTCATGGGGATAAAGGAAGACTGGAATTGATTAGTTCACACACAAGGGCTCATTTATTTAAAAAAAAAAATTATTTCTTATTTCTAAAATATGTCTTTCTAAAATTATTTTGCGATGTTAAGCAAATAACTTAACTTAAACTCGTAAATTGTAAAAATGAGGCACACATGTTCTCCCGTGGGTGTTTTATCCTAAAACTAAGCATCTCTAACTTAATATCGTGAAAGTGATATTTTCTAAATTTTATGGAAAATTGCTCCCATTCCACTGAAAATAATCCTTTAGGTGCCGGATAACCTAATAATTCAAAGCAAAAGGCAAAAGGGACCATTTAGAGGTGCGAATTATAAACTGATTCCGTCTCTCTTCCTGTCTATATAAGTCAAATGAAAATCTTAAACTCGTAAGAAGTACTTAGTTTATAGGTTAAAACACCCACGGGCATAAACCACGTGGATTCGACTCCTGCGAGTGCCTCATTTTCACAATTTACGAGTTTAAGATAAATAACTTAAAATTGCGAAATTGATATTTTATAAATTTTAGGGAAAATTTATCCCATTCCACTAAAATTATTTTATTTTAAGAAAGCAGAAAATTTAAATTTAATAAGAAAAAAATTGAAGACAGTAAAAAAGATTGAGGAATCGAAATAAAGCCATTTTTGACCCTGTATATATTTTTTGTCTTTGCTGACGATTCGATATATGTCACCCATCCTCAAAATAAAGATCTTGCCTAATGTAATCGTCATAGAATACAATATAAGTAATGCAGGTCATGCAATAGTGTCAGGTAGCGAGTGAAAAGAATATTATTTTCTTACTATTTATTATTTAGTGCAAACTTATTTCTACATTTAATTCCTATTTGTTAAAGTTTAAAAGAATTAAAGGATCGTTCACGAATTTTGTAAAATCCAAGATTCAAAAAGAGAAAAAAAATTGGATAAGTAGTAATTCATCCCTCCCGAAACAGGTACAAAAGACATTAATGATGCTTTAAATACCTGGAGAAAAACCGACTCTAAAATTACAGTACATCAACCCATGTGTGATGGATATACGTACACAAAGTCCTTCACTCTGCATACACCTAACAAAAGAAAATCTGACCGTTGAACTAAATGTCCCAGCCAGCAGTCACAGTTTCTTCATAAAACCTTAGACAACAAAAAAGGACAAAGAAAGGCCCCCGGACAGGTAGTCATCATGTAGTCTCCGATCAACTTCTACTTTTTACATATCTAATCACTTCAGTACTCTGTCAATCAATTTTGTATACAAAGCCCAATAAATTTGTAAGAAAGTGTAATTACTTTTAAACCACACATACCCATGAAAATACAGTCTAATATTCAGAAGGATTTCAATTTAGGACTGTTCTATAATAGTTTACCTGAGGCCGTTTTCCCATTATGTGTAGTTATATGTGAAAAGAGAGGAAATCAGCCAGTTGGGTAGCTCCTATCGAAATAAAAAGAAATAAAAACTCCCAAAACGTTCCGGCTTTAATTAGATAATGCCATCATCAGTCATTAGGACTGAAATGAGCAATAAAATTAAAAACCCAACAACTATACAAAGAAAATTTAAAATACAGTATATGCAGATTCAATGTGTAAGACATTAAACTTGCAGATAGAGTTGTTGTATGTTACAATATGGCCACCCATCTCATCGTGAAGATGATTTGATATGAGGTCAAGTCTAATCATATGAAATCCAAGTGCAATTCCAATTCATCTACTTTGGATGTCACGTGATAGTTCATTCTCTCTATTATTAAATTACATAGTTTATTTAGGCTAGTTGTAGTCTGCCTTAAATTAGCGCTTGACTGAAATGACCAATGATAGCTGAAAGTGCGAATGGAAAGTGTGTGCACACTAGTGGTGTGGGCGGATGTTTCTTAAATTTACTATGTAAATTTAGTGGAATGAAATATCACCTAACACTGGAGTGTAGAATAATTGGAAACCACTTGTAATTCATATGACATAGATGTGACGTCATATCTAGCGAACAAAAGTGAATATTACATACACTTTGTGCGGTTATTGGAAAACGATCTAAGTTTTGGAAAACAGCCTCAGTAATCTAATGGAGCATAAATTCTATACAGATTTTTTAATAAAATTGAAGAGGTAGAGAGAGCATCTAAGTAGGAATATGAACCTTAATAAAGGGAACTCTGATATTTTAAAGCGACCAAACTAGAAGAGAAGAAATACAAAGGCTTCGCCTGAGACATTTGAATTATGTACAATTTCTATGATATATTTCTCTTGTTTTCTTAAAATGCTATCTATAGAGAATGTTTTTTGATAGTATTAAATAATAGTAAAGAGAAAAATCTTACCTGACACGTATGTTTTAAATTATTAAAATAATCAAGTGTAGAAGCCAAAAGATGTTGGTCTTTGCTCCAAGAACGATGAATATACAGAAAGCAGCTCATTTGCATAACCCAACCTAAAATAAAATAATATGTACAATGATAAAAATGTAAATAATAGAAAAAAATATACCTGGACCAGGCACATGTCGGATGGGCGCTTTAAGAACATATTTGAGCCGATGCGCAAGAGGCTGACTTGCATGGTGCATTCCAGCCCAAAGAAAATTCCAGTCGAGCCTTGTTCGATGGTTCATTATAAGGATACTTCGTTCCATGGGGTTTACCGAATCTCCTACATGAAACACGCGCATCCCCATAATACATTCAAGGAGCGCCTGTTTAAGATAACCATCAAGAAATTTTAGCAACCAAGGAGAAAAGAGCTAGGAAATTTTTAAAATAAAATATTATTATAGTGACTTTGTTTCACTCGAAACACTTAAACCAACGCCTTATAGTTCACTTGATTAATTTATGATAAAATAAATAAATAAATCCACTTAATTGCACTTAAACAAAATATGGATGTTGTTATTAATTAATGAGTTAAACAATATTCTAATCTAAGGCCATCAATGACAAAGGAGCAAAAAGACTAATTTTGCAAATTTTCTAAAGACGACTTTTCATGAAAAGTTATTACATAGGTATATAATGTAGAGATATGTTTAAATTTTTTGTATGCAGAATTTCTAAATGATAAAAAAATAATTAATAAACGCACTGGAAAAACTTTTCAACTTTAAAATTTGACCCTATTAATGTCATATGATTTGAAAAGCCAAGGAACAAAACGAAAAAATAAATATAAGGAAAAAAGAAATTAAGGTCTGACCAATTATTTTGTAACCTCTTTAAAAAATATGCCAATTCCAGTGAACTTTTGGTATGGAGTTTCAAACTTTTTTACCAGAAATTTTGTATAATTGAGCTTTTTTTTTGCATTTATTTTAATTTTTCCTGATCGATATTTATGATTTGATCTTTTTTTTTGAAATTTAATTTAAAATTATGGAGAAAGGAGAAAGGAGGAAAGGGGATTATGCCATTGATATTGTCCATTGAGCCAAAAGATGTAATATTTTTTCGCGACCGGTAAGGTAAAATAATTAAAGAAAAAATTTCTTAAAATAAATAAATAATCTTTTACATTGAACAAGTATAATGTGAAATAAATAATATCCATCTAATCTTTATAATAATATAAAAATTTGAAGCGTTTGGGACAAAATAAATTAGTAGCCGTGTTAAAAACTTAATTTAAATTATATTTTTTAAATAGTGTTCTTTTCTGAGGAAAGGCGGTTGGGAACCACTGCTTTAAATCATATAATTTGTATATGTCTATGGTCTCCGACTAATACAAATACTAATAATGAGGGGTAATAAATCCAAATTTTAGAAAATCTAATTTTGAAGATTTTAAACTGATGAATGTAAAAAGTGAGGAACTTGGAAGGGGAGGGGGTCGAATGCACGTTCTCGCGTAGTTTACGCTCTTGAATATTTTAACCTATCAACAAAGTAACTTAAAGTTGTGTTTAACATTTCTTCTAAAAAATTAACTTTTGATATTTTACGAATTTCACTTGAAATGATTTTTAGCTTAAATGTATAATGTTTAATCATACATTTATTTTAAATGTAACATAGCTAGTTACTTTGTTTTTACATCTACAAATATTGCGTGCTCATAATGTAATGCCAATCACTTTGTCTGGAATAATGGCAGTTAGTTTATTCATTGTTATCTCAACTTTTATTTATTTGTTACTGATACCTAGAAATCGTGGAGAAAGATGGAAAGGGTTAAATGGTCTGCTAAAGAACCTAATAATCTTAATTTGTTCTGTGGGATTGAAATAAAACAACTTACACTTTAAATTTGTACCGGCAAAAATTCCTTAGAACGCAATTATCCCAGTCTACCCTACATAGATAATAACCAGATATCCCAGGTGATATCGCGTGAATTTCATAAAGTTGTATATATTTAACTGATTAAATTTAATAATTTTTTATTAGAAATCGTTTTTTTAAATATCTATTGTTACTAACATTCAAAGTTATATTAAATTAATCTCTAATAATGATAATGTAATGCAATTTAAATTTATTGTCATAAAATGTTTTTCTTTTTAACCTCTGATAATATTAAAAATTTGATTTCTTTTTTTTAATTATTTAATTCCACCAATGCTGATTTATATTTATTGGTGACTTATGTAATTTACTCGGAATAATTAAATAAAAATCCTTTGCAACTTACGACTGGATACAGTTCCCAGGTGGAGAAAAGCAAGTCAGTGAGTCGTCGGTACCAACTCTGTTTGAAGATCAGCAGCGGTAAAAGAGGGCAATAGAGGATGAGGAAGCCGCTGAAAATACTGAAGAACCAGAGTCCGCAAAAGACGACTCCTTTAAGCCACTTGGGCAATACCATTATGCTGGAAAATTTGTTTCAAAATTAATTTAAAATAAAAACAGTTATTCCTTAGTTATTTAGTCCTTAGTTACTTACTTCATTGCTCTACATGTTTTACTTTTATTTCTTTAATAACTCCATATCATCATAAATTTTAGGCCTTATGATTGCTTTGAAATGTCGTCTTAAACATTTTAAACAATTTTGCATCCGCTTTGTAATGGACATAATTTAATTTCATTAACATGACCCTATTATTAATTAATCGTGATTGGGACTTAACGTTTTTGAAAAATCACACTCATATTCATTATAAAAAAGAAAAAAAGAGAAATCAAAATAAAAAAAAAAGTAATAAAACAAACGAAACGATCAATTGGTAACGTTTTATATTAATTTTCTTGGTAAAAGTGAGAAATGGTCCATTTCATCTCATTGCAGCTTCTCAACTGAGTTTATATGGAGGTGCATCCCTTGATGCCACTTGTTCAGATTCTAGCTACGCATGCGTAACCAACCCCCAGGATCCCAGCTCTAGGTAGAGCAAGATACAAGAAAAGTAAAAGCATATTTTTTATTTTACAAATTATATTTTAAAAACTGTAATTATTAATATCAATATATTAAAAATAATATAATTATGATATAATTTTTTATTGTATTTATTAAAAACAAAGATGAATAATAATTATACTATTTTCTAACTTAAATAGAATTTATGAATCTTCTAAAACACTTTCATTTTGCCAAAAATACACCAATAAATAAATATTTTAAATTTTCATGTGTTCTTTAGTTATTTTTCTAAAATACTGCTCTATTTTGATTCAAATAATTATTAATAATATTTATATATTTATTTTATATGGTAAATTTCATTTTGATAAATGTTATTTCGTTTAGAAATTATTTTAAGTTATTTAAATATTTTTTAGGGACAATACAAACAATTAATTAGGGTGGCTGGGTAGAATCGATAAATCCGGGACAGGGCAATCGGGCAAGCCAAGTATTGAACCGTCTGGCCTTGGACTGCTGGTCCAGGCAGCTTTATTGATTGCATCCAGCATCCAGCATCCCTGAGGACCCCGGAGGGTTGAACTCGTCTGCTCGGCCTAATGGAATCGTCCTGGGTTAACCCGTCTCCTTAACCAAACTTTTCACAAGACAAATTTAAAAAAAATTAACTAATAAAATACAAGGAAAAAGAAAATAATGTATAATAAAAATTAAAATATTTATTATTTTAAAAATAATAAATATTTATTAACCATGATAGAAATTAATAATGATTTATTAATAATACATGTTAGCGAGTTAAATTTAAAATATATAATACATAATCTATCTTTTACATGCTTTAAGAAAAGTATAGACTATTTAAAATATTCAAAATACAAATTTTCTCCCGACCGCTCGACATTTTTTGCAACAACGATTATAGTACTATGGCCTCAGAAACAAAATAAATCCATTTGTTTTTAAAATTCTTTGAAATATAGAAATTATCAAAATTTAAACTTTAAATTATTCATTTTATATGATATTTTTTGTGAAAAATTTCGACTAGAATTTTATAATAAACTTAATTTGTATTTTTTTTTCTATCCCCTTTTTTATGGAAAACAACTATCTAAAATATTTTGGCATATATTCAAAGTAATTTTAAAAGAATTCAGAAAAATGGTTAGTTAAATCCAGAGGAAGAATAATGAGGTAGGTTAGAATATTCCAGACTCTATTGCACAATACCTGGAAAAGATGCCTGTCGGTATCTCCCAGGGATCCTAGGGATTGGCTTGGCGTGCATGCGCAGTAAGTCTCCCAGGTCCAGCCCCCGGGACAACAATTAGAGAAAGTGCATGCTTAGCTTCCATGACCCCTAGATTTCCCCTTTAAAAATTAACATTATACACATCTATATTAACTAGTTTAATTATAACTAATTCTATGAAAAAATAAACCATTCTAAAAATTATTTTCTAATTTCACTCAGGGGCTCATGTCTTTTGATGACTTGTATAGCAACCACGAGTTGTCCGAGCTAAGGCTAACATTTCCCCTACTCCCTTTGTCAGCCTTTCCCACCCCTCCTCTTGCTATCAAGTGGCAGACCGTACGAAGAGCTGGATTGCTTCTTTCAGTCGTATCTGTATGATATGCCCATCCAAAATTAGAGGATTAAAGGCAAAGAAAGAAAAAAATTTACTGTAATATTAGTGTGTTTATTGATTAAATTTTAATAAATTTTGAGTTTATATGCTTTTTGTTTGACAGAACCAGATATTATTTTTTGATAATTCTATTAAATAAAAATTTAATATAAACAAATTCTCAAGTAGTATATTGGAATTAGAATATCGATACAATAGGCATTAGGAGAAGAGAGTTGCTTTGCTATGTCTTCCTATAAAAGAGAAGCAAAGTCATCATATAGATAGGAACCGGGTAGAAATAGAGAAAGTAGGCCCGGCTAGGACAAACTAGGCACGATCTAGAGGTGGCGATATATAAGGGCGAGGATTTTTAAAATCTCTTTGTTCTCTTATCATTTAGCATGCTATTTTAAAAAATAATAAATATTGCATAAATAAAGCTCTGCAAGAATAAAAAATATAGATATTAAAACTGCAGAATTCCGAACTTATTAAATCAATGAATTATATTTAAAAAAATTAAAAATGTTGAATGCAGAATAAAAAATGCTGAAGATGCAACCAACTATGAACAAAGTAGGAAAGGTAAGAAAATGTTTTCTTATGAAAATAATTACTGACAGAAACAAATTTAAAGTTAACTATTTTCTTGAAAATAAATCGATTAAAACACTGCACAATTTCAGGATTCTTTTTGATTTTCTAAACTTGAGTCCAAACGAATTTAAAAATGAGTGGCTTAAATTTGAATAAATTGGGAATGATAATACTGAAAAATATTTTGTGGGGGTTGGATTTATTTAATTAAATTTTATATTTAAGACGTTGTATTTGTACATACTGAATAATCACCTATCAAATTATTTAATGTTATAAGTGGGGCGCAAAAGAAAGATAGTGTGTAAGGTTGTCATGTGCCCAAAAGCCAGTCGGCTCTGTAAGATTATTTAGCTAGTTAGAAATAAATTCAAGAGAAGTTAAAGCTCAAAATAAAATAACTTTATGGGCTGTGGAAAGATGTCTACGGTCAACATGTTTTGAGGTGTATTATCTCCATGCATAAAAAAAGGGGGGAGGGGGGAATTAATTGGGATCTCGGTATGTGAGCCTATGCATACAATGAGTATAAAGTAAATCCTAAAGGAATGTGACATAACATTTGATTGATTTTTTTCTTTTTTTAGATGCAGCTAATTGATAAATTTGAAATGTAATTTTCATGGATTAAAATTTTAGTGAGAAAAATGTATTAGATAATTTTAACATATTTCTTTTATTTAATAAACCAAGAGATTTTTTCAAATTTATATCGCACAATAAATACAGAATTTAAAAAATTAATTACCTTTACAACTTTCTGGTAAATAGCTTACTGTTCAAACTAATTTTTAACTATTAAAATTTGATAAGAATGAATAAGCGTGCCACTATTTCCATTCTCTAACACTCCCTTGAAAGGTAAAAAAGAAAGCCATTGAATAGATTTTTGAAACCTTACAGAGTTTTATTATCATAGGAGTAGAAATGGGGGGAGGGCTAGAAGGTATTATGCCTCCAACCCCCCCTTAACCCCTTCCTAGTCACCCTCTCCCCAATCCCCTTTTTTGATAATCTTCACTATAAATTATATATTATATCATTACAGCTATAATTTGAAATATATCTTAGAATTATAATTTATTAGCAGCGAATTTCTTTATCTGAGGATATTACAAAATGTCTAAAACTATAAAATATTTCAAGCTCAAATTCGGTTACCTAGTGAAGAAACTACAGCAGGCATGGCCAACATACAGCCCGCGTAATGAATTTATGTGGCCCGCGAACAATTTTTCAATATTAGCATTTAACTTCTAGTAATTAATCGAATGAATATTTGTGAACAAACCTTTTCTTTAATGAATCTAAATAAAAGTACAACAAGATCAAGATTGAATGATTTACATTTGGAGGCTGTGTTAAGAATAGCTACTACAAGTATAGAACCAGATATTAAAAAAATAATAAGCGATGCAAACCGCCTCAACACGTCGCATTAGTTATTATGTTAATTTGTTGTATTGATTTACTTACAATTATTCATAAACAAATTTCATAATAAAATTTTGTTTACTTAAAGAAATAAGTGTTTTGCTTAACATTTTTCAATTTTAATATTTCATCCGGCCCGTGAAAATATTTTTTTTTCCAATCCGGCCCGAGGGCAAAAACGCCTGATCTAAATTCAGAAATATTTTAATTTTTAAAAATTATAAATACATAAAAAATTTAATTTAATATATCCCTGTCAGGTAGGCAATCAGATCGAAAACCTGTTCCATTGATTACCGTTTGCAGGGTAAAATTTAAAGAATAACTCTCCCTCAATCACCCTGAAACCAAGAACCATTGTAAACCTGAGTGTCTCTGGACCGTTGACCTAAATATGATCTCTTCTCCTCGCAGGCATGAACACTGAAAAATTTTTTGTTAGGGACCTGTATCTAGGGTTATATGGAGAGATTCTAAACCCTTTTTTAATCTTGAAGTCTCTCGGCAACTAAGAGACCATATAGACTTTTACACCATTAGCAATTTATTATTTACGTTATCCAGGCATATTTATTTAAATCAATTGGTATCCAATTTGATTTAAATAAATTTTCATCGGACTACCTGAGATCCGAACCCACATCTCTTGACTTTTAAGGCTATCAATATTGCCAATTGTCAATAGTTTTAACCTCTCGGTATCAGGGATTTTATTTAAAAATTAAATTAAATTAACCTTTGTCCCCCCCGGGGGAGCCACGGGCTGAGAGGTTAAAGATACTGACATTGTTAATATTGGTAACCTTAAAAGCCAAGGGATGTGGGTTTGGATCCCAGGGAGTACGATGAAAATTTATTTAAAGCAATTGGATACCAATTGATTTAAATAAATATGCCTGGATAACAAGTATCGTAAAAAATATATTCTATATCAAGTCTAAATGGCCTCAGATGCCGAAAAGACGAAAAAAAAAACCTTATTTTCAGAATTTAAACGAAATTTTCCATTCTCAATTAGGACTAAAAATAATGGATTTTCTTAACCGGTCAAGTTTGGCTGGTTTAAACTTTTGGTGGTTTGTGTAGGAGAATTTTTATTTTAAAATTTTGGAATCCATATTTCTTTTCGACAATTTGAAAAATAAATTAATATGAAGACTTGCGTATATAAAACTTTTCTTATTAACTAATTCTGACTGAAATATAATCGAAATAAGATACATACAAAAGATACACAAACTTCTTTAATATTATTTTTTTTTTTTTTACTAGATCAATTAAACATTAATTGTTTATTTAATTTTTTTTCATAAATTTATTTATTTATTCAAATTTTTTTTACTGAAATGTCAAAATGAGAATTGAAGTGATGTCAGAAATAATATTAATTTATTGAGTAAATAGAGAAAAACAAAGCAGTGTTGCCAACTTATAATTAAGATTTCTCATTTAATCTAACCAAAGTTCAAATCAGATTTGTTTGAATGAAATCTAACGTCTCTCTAGGAATTCGGGTCATAGAATTATTCATTGACAGATGAGAGTTTTCTGCCTTTTGATTTCTGAGGGCATATACATATTAATATATTTATATTTATTTAAATTTATGGTACACACTTAGTAAAGAAAAATATATATTGCTTCGGAAAGAGAGTCAATGACCATTGGATCAAGAAGCAAGACTTCCTTGTCTCAACTCCAAGGGACAGAAACGTTTAGGAGGTGTTGAAGAGAGAAATAAATAAACAAATGAGACAAGAGAAGGAAAGAGAGAGAGAGAGAGAAAAAAGAGGTAAAAAGAAGAAACGACGCTCAGGATAGAAAATGTCATTTTCGGTGACGTCATATCCTTATTAAAAGCCTAGGCAGGCAGGACATGGGAGTCAAACAGCCCTTCTTCTTCTTTCTATTCATGCCACACGATGTTGCTTTAACTTAAATTTATTTTATTTAAACAAAAAACAACTGGGTCTTATTTTTCAAAAATACTAATTACAAGTAAATTTTCTACAAAGACTTATAAATTGTCTTTTTGAAAGAAAGTATTATTGAGGCTCGTAGACAAAAAGGTTATAATTTATATTTTTAATTAAACATGTTATGTTTATATTTAGGTTTTTTTTTTTTAAGTTTTATTTGGCATCTGACTGCGACCTTATTTATTTATATTAATTGGTAGCCTCTGTAATATAAATACATTTTTCTCGCTCAGAACGGGAAGCGAATCACTGATCTTTGTTACGTGAAGCGAGACCTCTATCATATTTAGGTTTTAGAAACATAAAAAAATTTGATTTTCAAAATGTTCCATTTAATTTAAATAGATTTTGCAGCAATTTTTTCTAAAAAAAAATTCTCTTCCAAATTATTAAAAATAAATTTATATTTTATTAATTTAGTAAAAATTTGCAAACTTTTTGTTTTTGATAAAACTTATTTTTCTTTTTTAAGTATTTATATTATATAACAATTCCAAATCCAAAATTATAACCTTTTAAAAAACTAATTGAACTTTTTAAACGTTTTGACATTTTTTCTTTTCATGGGGTAGGTATGTAAAGTTTCTTAACATCGTTTTTTTAAGAGAAAGAACAAATGGAAAAAAAGAAAATCGAGAGATTTGTTTTTAGAATGAATGCCACGTGAGATATGTGGGCTGTTTGTTATTATGTTCTGGCGGATCGCGAGCCCCTAATCTTTTTTTATTTTATTTTTTTTTTTTTGAGGTGATTCCCACGGTCCATTTGTGCGGGTGCAAGCAAACAGGGTGTGTCTTTGGCTACTCTCTACACCACCCCTATCCTTGGCTTATTTACCACCAGTGAAAAAAAATTGTATATTTTCCATTCACACCCTCTCTACTACCCCTCCCCCCCACCCCTCCTCTACTAAAGTGGCAATTAACAACAAAAATCAACATAATTAAACTGTTATAGATACAATAGATTAAAATCAGAGAGAATATTTGTGATGATATCTCACAAATATATTATAATATATAAAACAATTATCCAATAATTTTAAGGAGATTTAGAAGAGAGCGTTTTAGACCGCCTTTGTCGGGCTATTCAACTAGTAATTAATGACTAAAATAATAATAAAAAATAATAGTGAATCGCTCTTTGTCTTTATTATTTGCATTTAGCAATTTCGATGATTGGATTATAATAGCTATTATCAACTGACAATGGGATGGCAATTTGAAAAGTGGGTTGCCTAGCATAGAGAAAGCTACGGTTTGATATATTTGTGGTCGATGAGAAAGCGATCCAGTTCAAATAATTTGGCAACCATATTGAAAAATAAAATTAATTTAAAAATAGAATTGTATTCTTTTTCATTGTGATCTATTCAAATTGCTTAAGGAGTTGAAAAATAAGAGAAAAATCAGAAATGTTTTTCTTTTACTCCCAAGAGTAAATAAAGGAGCTCTAAATGGAATGCATTCATTCATTATTTTTTTTTTTTTTTTTTTTTTAGTCTCTTTGGCATCTGAGGCCACGATACACATTTATTTTTATTTATAATAGTATGCAATTGGTTTAGATAAATTCTCATTGGTCTGCCTAGGATTCGAAGCCACACTCTTTGGGTTTTAAGATTATCAATATTGACAATATCAATATCTTTAACCTCTCAATCACGGGGGGGGGGGGGGGGTTGGTTGATTTTTTTTTTTTTTTTTTAATTTTGTTTTCGGCCCTTTCCCCTGGGGCGGGGGTGGAGGGCTTG
>JAAAKE020102920.1:0-18044 GCA_010014785.2 Anisolabis maritima
GTAATTATAATGTTGTGCGCGTCGCGGTCGGTGTGGTGTTGTTTTAGGGGGTGTGGGGGGGGTGGGGGGGGGGGGTGGGTAGAATAAAAAATAGCTTTTTTTTTAGAGTTTAGAACTTTAACTAAAAAATTGGAATTTCTGATGATTGAGCCTTAAGAACAGCGATCCTGGTGGTGCCAACCGCCGACAAATTAAACCTAGATATAATAATTAATTAGAGATTATAAATGTCTTCTTTTAATCATTTTGAGATGTGTCGCGTTAGATTTCAAAAATATTAATAATCATAAATATAAGTCAATACCTGAAATTTCCACCCTCATTTATTATTAATTTGAAAATTTAATTATAAATGATATATTCTAAATTTAATATTATATTAAATATATTTTATTTAAACGGAAAAACTTCACATATCAAAGTGAAATAATTTAAATTGTCCCGTTGATATTTAATTGAAATTTATTAAAACGAATACCTCCTGGCAAAAAGAAAAATGAGAAATTTGCCAGGCAAAATTTTAATTTTTCCAAAAGAATTTTCAAGGCTAAAATCATATTAATTTTATTAACCTATTTTTTATATATATTTAGAATGTTCATGCAAATAAAATTATGTAATTATTAATATTTATTTTCCTAAAATGTATTTAATCTAACAAGAATTATTAAAGTATTATATAAATTAACTAGAATAATCTAGTTTTTATCAAAAAATTTTATATTTTTTAGATTAAATTTCAAAACGACTTGATGAGGTGATAATTTGAAATTTTTTATTTTAGGTATTATCCTAATATCTAAATATGAATCCCAACTTAAAAACTTTCTAACGTCTCATTTCTCAAATCTTTTTTTTTCTTTTAGAATAAAAGATGATATATATTCACCAAATATGCTTTTAAAGAATTTTGTAATTTATTATGCCCAATGCATAAAAATAATAATAATTTTTAGAACAACTCTAAAGACGGAAATAATAATAAATAAGCACTTAGCAGAAAATGCCTCTGTTTCCGGCCTAATTCTTTGTGGGGCTGTATTCATTAAAATTGTTGTTTTTTTTTTTTTTTGTTTTTTTTTTTAATAAGATTGAGCGCTCAACAAAATATAGTTTCCTTTTTTATATTTTTCCCATATTTGAAGACTTAAAAATGATATAAAACTAAATTATACTAAAGAACATAATAATTAGTTTTTTTAAATAATTATATTTTATCATATATAATTTTTTATATTCACTCAAATAGAAATTTATTTCTTCTACTAAACGTTTATAAATTTTGAACTAGTATAAAAAAATTTAAAATTGGATTAAAATCTATATCCGTTTCAAATCGAAATTAAAAAATACATATACTCTCAAGAGTACTAACATAAAAAATAAAGATTTTAAAGATTTTTCAGATGTGTAATAAAATGTTTATATTCTATCTAGAAAGAATAATTAATTAAATTATACGATTAAATTAAATAGAAATGAAATCACATGCAAAAAGGGCGCCTCGAACTATTATATATCACAAATTATTATAAAATTCAGTGATATTTTATTTAAGTGAAAATATTTCCTATCAGAAAAAAACGCGTTTATCAAAACGCAATTATTAATTAATATTATATTAATAATAGGATAGCAAATAAATTTTTACCCGCTAGATGGGTTCGGATGTTGAGCCAGCCATTTAAAGCATTTGGTAAAATGGATCATTATGTCTGGATATACAAGTAGATTGTTTGCAGTCTCTATGTCCTTAGATGGCGAAAAGAATTTCCAAGCCATCTTTGCTAAATGTGATATCTGAAAAGGTAGCGCCTTGAGTAAATAAATAGGGTAAATTAGCTTTTGAAATAAATATAATTTCTTACATTTAATTTAAAACTAAACAAATATCTAATTTATTTTTAAGATGTTTATTTTATTTTTTTTTTTTAATAAAAAAAAAAAAAATGAAATTGAACCATGATATTTGTCTCTTCTCTTCTTTTTTTGTTTAAAAATATTTAATTGAATTCTTAATTATTATTTTAATTAATTTTTTTTAATAATATAAACTAAATGTTTAAAAATAGAAAATTCTTTTTTTTTTTTCATCTTTATTTATTTTTTTATGAAAAGTTGTAATTTATTTGGATATCCGGGATTGTGACATGATTTAAATGCAATTAAATATAAAAATAGAGCATCCAAATAAATACTGAAGGAGAAAGAAAGAGAAGATTTTACAATATTGAATCTTGCTAGATGGGTGTGTTTAACGAGAACAAAGAACATTCCCAGAGGCAGTTAAATTTTTTCCCGTTTCCCATTTTCCCCAGTCCTTTAGCAGGTAGTTGGAAGGTGACAAAGAGTATTCCTTCTCTAGTGGAGTAGGCTAAAATTTTATCGTTGAGAGAGCCTATATTAAACTTAAAACTTATTTTCTTCTAATATACAAGAATCTATAGAATATTTAATTAGTATCGATAAGAATGAAAGGTAATGGGATGAGGCAGCCTTAGGGCATGAAGGGGCGCCTAATTAACCAATTGAAAAACGGCAAATTTCAAGTTCAATAAAATAAAAATTCAGCCATCATACAACTAATGGAAAATTTTTTCTTGAAAACAGTCATTTTAATGAGTCGTGGAGGGTCTACTAGTTAAGCCCTTTTTATAAGATGTATAAAACTAAAAAATTTTAAATATTTAATTAATTCCTTTAAATAATTTCTTAGACTACGATTAAATTAAAATATTTTAAATTTTAATTAGTTTTAAATAATTAACTAGTCGCATTTTTATTTTAATCAACTATTTCTGCCCTCCCTCCGTAGTCGAGAGGTTAAAGATACTGACATTGTCAACATTGATAATCTTAAAAGCCAAGGGGTGTAGGTTCAGATCCCAGACAGTCCGATGAAAATTTATTGAAATCAATTGGATACCAATTTATATAAATAAATATGCCTGGATTACAAATAACACAGTAATAAATTTATACATGTATCATTGAATAGTCTATGGTCTCAGATGCCGAAAAGACTAAAAAAAAACTATTTCTGTTCCTTATTATTATTTTCAAGGAACAAAATAAAAATTTTCTATTATACACAAAATATAATTTTTTGATAAAATTAAAGACTCATAAAATAAAAACTTCTCTCCACTAAAAGGGTCACCCCTTTGTGAATGAGCCCTATCGTCGAGCTCTATTAAATTGACTACAATAATTCCATTTTTGAAAAATTATGTGCTCCTTGCGCAATCAAAAAATAATTCATCGAACAAACTCAACTATATATTTCATATATAGGTAAGAGAAAGTAATATATCAAAAATATGTTAAATATTTTTACTTTCTCTTACCTATATGTATAATATATAGTGGGAAAGTATTGTTTTAGATTCTTTCTCTTCCGGGGATAGAATAGCGAATCGCTATTTTTCCAGGAGCGGGTGCTTAAGTGACGATACACCTGATTGATGAATGATTTTTTTTTCGTTAGGAATAAGAGTATTATTTCCAAAAACCTACAAAAATTAATTGAGAGGGAAAAAATATTCCACTTCTAGACAAAACTAAACATATATTTCAATAACAAATTATTTAATTCAATATTATCAATATATATATATATATATTTTAGATTTATTTTTTAATATAAGAATCGAAATTATGCAACTCTTAACTCAATTATGTTATTGAGTTGTTGTATTTTGTCAAAGGGGGAAGAAACATTAGGGGTGCAGAAAAATATTATACAATCACTCTGTATTGACAGACAAAAGTTTAGAAAACATTGGAATATTGCATCAGAGCTTACTTAAGAAGATCTTCCGGCTTCTTATTATTTAATTCTAGATCGATTACACGAAATTATTACCGAATTTGTTTGTCAAAAAAATTATCTCACTTTTATATTATATATTATTAAACCTAAAATATCTTTTGAAATAATTTAGAAAGGGAAAGAAATTTCACATGCTTGAGAAGTAGAGTAAGGGTGAAAATAACTGTCCTGTTGTTGCTAAAACGAACCCTTATATAAACTTAAGGGAGGCGAATAAAAGCGTAATTTGGAAGAAAATTCTCTTTTTATAATTTCCTCAAAAGAGAGGGATGCACTTTTATATTCTCTTTGTTCATGTATTTGAATGTCTGACATCACCTTATGGCAGATGCGCTGTCCTGTCTATGAACATTTCTGAACATCTTTTGCAAATGCAAAGAATCCGATACATATTGAAAATTACTGAACCGCTATAATATAAGCATGAAGCATAGAAACATCTCTTCTAAATCGTATAAAAGTAAATAAAGTATATTGAACTTAAGGTTCAGTTTAAGACTAAGGTCCGATACGTCAGAAACCCTCCTTATAATTTTTGAGTTAAAATCTTAACTGTTTAATTAAGAGTCCTAAGGATAATCTATTTTTATTAATGACTTCTCGGCCATTTGTTTACAAAATTTTTAATCATGTAAAATACATTAATGTAATAACCATATAAATATATAGGAACTTGAAATAAATATGTAAAAAAAAATAGAAAGGCTGAATGTTGGGTCTAATGATCAGTTAAAAAAATCACATCTTTCTTTTATCACTTAAACTTTTATTTATTATTATTATTATAAAAATAATTCGTTTTGTAGTTAGAGGAGCAAGAGTTCGTAACGCACACAATTGATTGAAAATATACTTATTTCTAACTGATAAAGTCTGATTTTCATTATCTTAGATCTTATTTACTTTTCTCTGACAAAGAAAAGATGAATATATTTTAAAGAAAATGCATACTGATAAGGAACCAGGGAGAGAAATCTATCACTATCAGCAAGTCTTAGAAAAACGCTTCACTTTATGAGGTTTTAGTTGTTCTTTGGACTAGATTATAATTTGAAATACAAAATTTGCTCATTATGGATGTTAGGCTTGTTTAATTTGCTGATTATATAGGAATTAAGATATATAATATTCTTTTATTAAAATAGATGAAATGAGACTCGGCAACGAGGTTGCTAATCATGCCAATGTGGAATTTCTTTGAACAAGATAGAAATTTGTTTAAAAGGGATATTCGAAATTAAGAAATGCGGCTTGCCTACATTTTCTACGGTTTCTCTATTTTATAAATGGATTAAAAATCTACAAAGTGAATTTGTTAATATAAATAAATAAGTAAAATTAAAAATTTGAAATGAATCTATAAGATTAGATCAAGTGAGAAATTCATTTATCTTATGTTGGTATATCAGGTTTTGTTTGGAAATTCCTTCGAGGGGGGGAATTATACCGATATGTGGAGGCTGTGTCGAGGAGCCCGGCAGGAAGCAGGCGTTGTCCGCGGAGGCGTCGGCTCCACTCTGGGGTGTTTATGTAAATAAAGCTGCAGGCATCCAGCCTCCGGCAGAGACTGTCTCGTCTCCTTAGACAAGGGGCAGGAGAGAAGCTCCCATCAAATCCAAGCTCTGTGCATTAGGGTTGACATTTTTTAAATTTCATAATCATTTGAATATTATCGGATAAACAGTTAAAATTATTATTTGTAAATTAATAATCAAATAAGATGTGACTATAGACGGTGGGGACATGCTGCAACCTCTAATAAAAGATTCTTTTTTGGGATGATGCGGTGGAATTTATTATCATGCCCCTGGTGGAAAAAAATGTCTCAAAAATATATGGGAAATAAAATCATAAAATTGGCAAGAATCGAGTAGCCGTGTTTCTTTTTATTCAGAAGAGAAATAGAAATATCTTGTCTTTAACAGGTTCTGTATCCTCTTGATTATATCTTACGTTTTGAATCAAATTTATCGTCACTTCAATGAATAAGTGAATTAAATCCAAAGATAATATTTTATTATACAAATAAAAATTTTTGAGATTCTTTTGAGACATCATTTTGTTTAAAAAATAATTTGAACGTTTAATGTATACATACTCACTATATGTGGATTCTTTTTTTATAAAATTAAAAGTATGTATGAGAAGAACTTGTTTGCTTTAACAAACTGTCCAAATCTGCTATTAATAGCACTAAATCTCAGCAGAAGGAGAATAAATAAATTAGAGTATCAAGCCAACGATTTATTTTAGAAAAAAAATGACTTTAAGGCCATTTCCTGTCCTTTATGTCAAAAAATCTGTAACTTAGATTTGATATACATACATGATACATAAGTCTTGGTAATGGTCATTCCCAATAAATAAATATTTGAATTATTTCTTCACTTCTATTTCCTCTTTTATTACAAATGATTATTTAACCTCATCCAAGGACATAGAAATGTCAGTTTTCTTCTTGTAAAATAAATTGATAACCAAAACTTTATTTATTTATTTATTCTCTTTCTACTTAAATTGATCCTAACCATAAGTTATTCATTCTACAAATATTTAAAATCTTGAAATTACTCCAATACTTTTATATATGATTTAGCAATTAGCCATTAGTTATTTATTAATATATTAACTCAGAAACTTCTATGGCTTTTCTGAATAAATTAAACACGAATGTGTAGATGAAATTTACCAATTTTATTTATTATTACTTTATTTAAACTTTTTGTTATGACAGTATTAAAGGGAGAGCAAACTCTCTTCTAAATCCTCAAATGGGGCCGAGGAAAATTTGAACAACGGCGGTTTGAGAAGGAATAATTGTCATCCTACTCCCCTCTTCCTTTCAAATTACTCATTTTTAGACGTCCAATTGTGAAATATTTTTCAGTTCATCGCCCATATCTCTACTTAATGCTCAAAGATTCAAAAAAAAATTCAAATTTTAACAGATACATATCCTAAAACTATTTCATTACAAACTCTGAAAGCAAATAGATAAAGAAACTTTTTTATTTTAATTTTCAAGTAACTTGCTTAAAATTTTGCATCATCAAGCTGCTATAGCATTAAAAAAAAATTATTGGGAACTTCTGATCTACACAATCTTCACAGTTTCAATGGTTCTTCATTATCAGATTTCACATTAATCTTACATAGGGTTTCTCTCTTCCTTAACTTATTTCAAACCTTTCCATTATCTGTGAAGTAGTAAGATTACTGTTGAATTTAACAATGAAGGAAGGAGCAGGCAGCCAGGTAAGAAGCTTCTTACCTTTTTCCTTTCTTGTATCAACTTTTTAAGTGTCAAATCTTGGACCCGTATTCAGGAAACTTTAAACTTAAGGGAAATTTCTCTCTTGTTTTTATATGGAATTTTTTGAGTTGAAATTTTTCTTTACTATTTATTAAGGAAGAAAATCTTTGAAGCCACTAATGAAAAATTTTAATATAAGAAATTCTAAATAAAAAAAGAAAGTAAAATTTTTCTTATGAATATTTCTAAATAGGAGCGTTAAGATAGGCTGGTTTTTTCCATGTGTAATTGGCTAAATAAATTAAATCCGCCAAACTCCCGAGCGTTTATCCCGATTGATTTCACCTAAATTTATCCATTTTTCCATCCATCTTTCGCCTACTTGCTTATAGTCCTTGCCTTATCTAACAACTTGTCACCAAGGTTCATCTTTATCTTTCCACACTTTGTTCCGACTCTGCTTCCGATTTGTCACCGAACCAGCTCGCATTCCTCCTCCGTCGCATCTCTCATATTTATCTCTTATTAAGAACTCAAAAAGCTTATTAACTAACAACGGACTCTAATATATGAATTTCTTATCGCTTATTACCATCTAGTTCGCCGTATTAGTAATTATTTTAATTAAAACTTTTTTTTGACGTCATCTAATTTCATGCCCATTTCGACATCACAATAAACTTTTATATCTTAAATTATTTTAACCTTTATTCATATAATTACATTTCATTCATTTCTAAAAACTAAATTTTTTTGTTCATGTAATGACTATGATTAATGATTTTAAGTTAAATTTCAGGTTTAGACATACGGCGTACTATAGTTAACTGGGACTATTTTATCTAATAATACTTTTAATGTCAATGATTATTATTAAGGTCGGCCATTTTCAAATGGATGGCCATGAACTGGATGTAAGGTTATTATTATCCAAGAACAATTGCAAAAGAGTTTTTATTATTTATTTTAATTTAATATAAAAAGTTAACTTTCGCTTAGATGTTTGAGTGTGTCTGACAAAAATCAGGAAGAAACCATGAAAAGTGGTAAAAGAGAGAGAGAGAGAGGAGGAGGAGGAGGAGGAGGAGGAGAAAAGGAGTAGTAGGGGAAAGAAGGAAATGTAGGTCTGACAAATGAGATAACAAGGAGTTTGTTCCACCGGGTTTGCGTGGGTGTGAGACTCGCCTCTAATTGTTTTGTTCTCTACTTGGATTCCATTCTCTCTATATTCTATCTATACTTTGTTTACTATTTTTTTGATTTTGTTAAAAAAAAATTCATTTTTTAAAAAATAATATTTACACGATTTTATTAAAAGATAATCAAAAGAAGCCTTGATTTAATATTTTAAAATTATTCTTTATGCAATAAGATTTAAATAAAATATTCTTTAAGTTGAATTATTATTATTATTACTTCCGGCACGCACTTCGGCACGAGCCGTTCTCTTTAGGAGTTTCTTTCCATAGTTATAATATTCGTTAGGCAGGTGAGGAATTAAATCTGCTCCCCATTATTTGATTTCGTTACTTCCGTAGGTTTAATATCAGAAATCCATAAACAATCCTCATTTAAGTGGAATGGGACTTTTGGACAAAACCTGTTTTTAATTACTTATTTTGCCGAGAAAATTTTTTTCTAAATTAATAGAATTTTCTTAACAAAATCGATTCTAAATATGAGAGGGATATCAAACCAAATAGTTCCGGGCTATCAGGAAGTTTTTGTTTCTCTAAGGACTACTCCCTAAACATTTGGATTAAAAAATTTTCTGGAAATTAAAGCATATAATAAAAACTTTTTTTTTTCTTGCCCCAAAAATAGATTTCTTATTTCAGCCACTTCATAAGTAGTTGAGTATTTCATGTAACGGGAAAGGCAGAACTAGTAGCAAATATATTGGGCATGTTTATTATCAAGGTGAAGCAAACTTACCTTTCTCAATACTAAGCGATATTATCAGTTATTTCACGATGACCCAACAGGAGTAATTTTTCATTTTTTTTTAACCAGATGCATTTATAAATCCCCTCCACTTTTACTATCCTCATTCCCACTTCTACCGCCTTTTTAAGATTGCCTTTGCCTTTTGTTCTTCAAGCATCTAATTTTCTTATCCCTATTTATTTCTTACCTTCATTATTTCAAGCTTTAATTATTAAAACAATGTCATGTACCCAACAAAATAAGTTAGCTCTGGACTCTGGAAAAAAATCATAATCTCAAAAAAATTTGATTAATAGATTTAACAATCTATATTCCTTCAAAAATAACTATTCTAACGTGGCCTATCAGCCATCTGGTTATTTACAAGATTTTACTTTAGAATTTTTTCTTCAAGTTAGTTTAAATATTTATTCAAATAACTATTACATTCGATTGTTTCATAAAGGATTAAAACTCTTGTTAATAGCCTTGGATGCTTGACTTTTTTGACTGACAAAGGGAAAATATATTCTTGTTGCCTCTTGCTTTATTTTACTTTTTTGTATACGTAGTATAGGGACTATACTATAGTATATCATTCGAACACCCTTTAATAGATCAATTAAATTTTACATACGTGAATTATTAAGTTTTTGGTTATTTCTTGCCACCGGAAGAGGTACTTTACCTCAAGGGTTTTTAGAAAAATCGTGTTAACTCAAATATGATTTTACGTAAACGAGTAAATTGTTATATACAAACATTTTATCAATATCAGGTTAAAATTTGGTCCACATCCGGGCCACCGTTACTTTAATAGAAAGGTTTTTTTTTTTAATCTTGGCAACTCTATATATGTGTATACGGGAAAGCAGAGGAGAGGCCAGTCCTGATTTTGATAATATATAAAAAGATATCTCCTCTTATCTCATAAGTTTTGTTTAATGTATTCTTTATAATGATAAGGAAAATAATGAACAAAAGAAACACCAAAAAAGTATGGCTTAAAATTTGTATTCTTTTGCCCTTTGAATTTTCATCTAGTTACACGCTTGTAGTAACAAAAAAAAAAAAAAATTTGTATTCATTACATTTATTATATAATATATTTTATATAAAAATCTTTAAATAAATTTATTTGTGTGCGGATCTTTTTTTTTTTAAATTTTCTGAATTAATATTTTAAAAATATTTCGAATGAACAAACATTCGGGTTGAAAATATTTAAAAAAATTGAACAACCAGTTGTTTCTTTGAAAATATTTTATTTATCTCGTTTTATTTATTTATTAAAATATTTTTTTTTTTTATTTATCAAAATGAATGAAATACATAACAATGAAAAATTCTCTGAAAATTTATTATTTGTAATAAGTTAATAAATAATTTATAAGAAGTAATATTCATCAATTTTTTTGCAAAAATACTTTCGTTCCCCCACTTAGTGTTGTTATACAAATATACCGTATAATTCTAATTTTAATACATTATCAAACAATCTTTTTATGGAGTTTTAAATAAAAAAAATACCTTTTGACTTTTTCCTTATCTTTTCGAGGCGAATAACTTAAAGCTAATTAAGTTAAGAATTAGAATTAAATAAACATTAATTTCTTTTGATGTAAAAAAACATTTTCTAATTACTTTTTTCATTTTATATTATTTATTAGTATTCATAAAAAAAAAAAATTTTTAATGTTAGGTTTATTTTTTTTCTCATTTTATTTTCTAAAGAAATGGTAATACTAATATCTAAAATTACGTATGTTATATTTGTAATTAATTTACTCATTTATGCGAATAGATTGTATTCAAACTCTTCCATAAATAATAGCTCTTGTGATGAAGCCTCAACATGGTTTCCCCTGTTAACTCTGAAAGCTAAAGCAAAATATATATATATTATTTATATTATATATAGCCTTTGCATTAATACATAATTCGTAATATAACAGCAACCCTACTGGGATACTTGTTTTCGCAATTTATTCATGTGACAATTCACCGTAGATCATGATATATTATTATTCTTAGTCATTCTTTAGACCACCTTGTCACATTCTGCATCATTCTCTCTTTCTTTTTTTTCTTTTGTTTTTGTTTTTCTTTCCCTTTTTGATTATTATTTTCAACTATTGAATTAATTCTTATTCTTTTTATTTAATAATTTATTATTCTTTTGAAATTCCAAAAGTCCAATGTTTTATTATTGGTATATAAGCGTACAAAAACTCTTTCTAAAAAGTTTCTTTAAAGAATCTTAAAACTACAAAAATATTTTCCAGTAACATTCATTTCTGCTATATATTGCTTTTTTTTTAAACAATATGAATTATTTTCCTACCACCTTGAAAAAGAATTATTTTATTACTTTCTGTCATTATTTATTACGTAATAAATTTAATATTCCAAATGGTATACAAAAATTTATTATTGAAATTATATATATATAAAGGCAGAGAGCTTATTGGTTTTCTATCTTCCATTATAAAACCCTCCCGGGTGCTTTTATTAATTCATCTCTGCCACCTTTAAATTTTCCAAATTAAGACACTTTGGGTAAAATTAATATTAAAACAATTAATCTTTATATATTAAGATAGGTTTTACTATGTCTGGAAATAATCTTATTTCGCGATAAACAGTGTTAGGCGGACGTTATTAAAGTCTCTAAAGTCTGAATGCTTTCTTAATTACATTTACTAAATTATTATTTTGAGATAAGAAATTAAATGTATCATTTTACTACTCAAGATTTTTTTTATATTTTTAATTAGATATCTCATTATATACGTAAAATATTTCTTAAGTAATTTTCTGATCTTTTTATTGAAATTTGGATTTTATTTTCTAAAAGACCAATATTCCATCTGGGGGGTTCATTACTTTTTCTAAAAAAAAAAAAAGAGCAATACCCAAGGTATTGCTTATTTATAGTATAATTATTGGTTTTTTCCAATCATGGCGAGAACTTGGAGTTTTTATATCTGTGTAAATTTGAAACCAATAGAATTGATAGAGCGATGAGGGAAATTCCACCCCGAATCTGATATATATCCTCATGAATCGGCATAAGTTACTATAAAAAAAAAATATAAATTACAATGTTCATTAACGAGTCATATTATAAAATATTTCCTATAAGGATCCATATGAATCATTAATTCTTAACGAGGCTTTTTTCGACAAAAATTTTCATCTCCCACTAATGAAGATTGATAAGCTTTATTTAATTCTTTTAATCAAATTGCTTAAAATGTATTCTAATACTATAGTATTATTTCACAATTTCGGACATTCAATGAACAACTATTTTTTCTTTATTATTTTTTTATGATACTTACCTTAAAAAAAAATTAAACCATTATTTACTTCTTTAAAACAATTGCATGACTCACTCAACCAAGAGATGCTAACCCGATAGGCCCCTTTTTCCACCTTTTTATTACAAAAATAATAAACATATAAATTTATTAGATCTTTGATTGAGATTTAGACTTTTTAATGATTTCTACAATTTTTTCGCGTTTTTAAAAAGTAGTAGATGATGGAAAGATTTGCCCCGTCAGAGGGTTGGTCCGTTGTTGGAAAGCCAGTGACAAAGCCGCCACAAATAATGCGCACCCCTTTTTTTGGCATAACCCCATCCCCTGGACGCTCATACACACAAATAGAAACATTTCATAAAAAATGATGGCCACGTTTAAATTCGTGCAATAATTATATATTTGTGCGCCGAGTAGATTTAGCTTGAATGAATATCGTTATATTTTGCGCTCCCAGGCCTGAGAATAACACCCATTTTCAAGACGATTGCAATCAGCTATTATTTTTTATCTGTGCTATAACTTTGGAATAACACACATAGAGAGCGGCCAGAGTGCTGCGATGTTACAACATTCAACATTTAGATAAATCATATTGCTTGTTTTATCAGTATTCTACTGTCTATACTAAACAAATATAATTCTTTTTTTGCGCTTGTTATAATGAGTCCGGGGCATTTCATGTGTTTTTGTTGTTTTTATTTCGCTGATGAAATCGCGCGCCATTGTTCATAGATGGCCATCCCAAACGTATATTGTATATAGTTATTACTTGGACGTATCGCATATAGTATGCTTATTGCCGGCGGATTAATGACAATAATATACAGAATTTGAATAGTGAACGGGGACTCGGGCGTTTTAGGGGTGTGCAGGGGCAGATGCAACAATGTATGCGCCCATAACCCGACTCCTGCCGTTCAAGCCCCAACCAATTGAAACATTTCACTAGATGCCTGTATTTCAATAGTAAAACGCCATACTATAATGACAAGCTTTTTATTCACACGCCTAAAGGGGGGGATAAAATAGATGGCATTGATTTGAAATCCTCTGATGAGCAATGCTGTTGTGTTCGTGTAATAACTGTGCGCCATCAAAAGTGGCCAGTGTCATTATGGCGCTAGTCATCCACGGATTTAACCAACGCTTGACTCACCCCACCTGTATATAGAGCACCCCAAGCACCACACTCACACTGTGACAAGTACCCAAACCACTCTACATGCATGTGCAAATGTAACAAAAACAGTATTTTAACGGTGACTTGGAAATTGTTCGCTTTTGTTCTGAGGTAAACTAGCCCCGGAGAGCAGGATGAGGTCTCTATTCTGGCGCCACCAGCAATAACCCATATCCAAAGCTATTGTATGGCCAGGTTTAAAACAACACCCTTTCCTCTTCTCTCCTGCTTTTCTTGCAAATCCCCACCTCAGCTTTTCTACTCTTTCTCTACTCCAACCCGGCCACCCCACCCCCCATCAGGATAAAACTCATTTTATCCCTTTCTTACAAAATGAATTTTCATTTGGCAACTTTGATTTCTTGTAAATGACAGCTCCAGTTCAAAAGAGAGCTCAAATGATTATCAATACAATATCTTTCCTATCTATTGCTTGATTCTAAAATCGAATGTTTTTTTTTTTTTTTTTATGAAAAATTAACACATCTGAAAAGATTTTAAATGATGAAAGAAAATCCTGTTAAACCATTCTTTTATATTTACTTTTATAACCAAATGATATACCATTTAAAAATTATTCATTTTTGATATTTTAAAGATGAGAATGGGAATTGAAGGAATTATACCGAGAAGGATTTCTCTTCCTTCCTCAGGAGAAGCAATCGTATTCTATTTCTAGGGAGAATATTCAAGGATAAATAACGTTAAACTTCAAAAAGTTGTCGATCTAGGAACGAGACAGGTTTCCAATTCTTGAATAAGGATTCGACGCATTTATTATTTCTTTTGCTTATAAAACATATTTTAATTTAAATATATAAATTTTAACCATATTGATAATTTATTGATAATGATTAAATGATAAAATAATTTTTGTATACCTATTTATAATAAATGAGTAAATAGTTGTTTAAAAATAATTATAAATACGTATTAAATTAGAGATCTAAATAACTATGATTATTTTGAAATTCCTGACTAATTAAAATTATAGGATATTATAGAAATTTGATAAAATTTTGGCTTTATTAAATGAAATATAAATTTGCCGTGTCCCTTGGCGCAAGAGCGTAGCGGTCTTGCTTCATATACCAAAGGTAGGTAGTTCGCTTCACGTCCTGAGCGACTAAAATTTATTTATATTATATTGGATACCATGTAATATAAATAAAGGGCGGAGTCTAAATGGCCTCAGATGCTTAAAAAGACCTTTAAAAAAATGAATATATAGATTTTTCCTTTATTTTTAATTAAATTGGTTTAGTCTGCAGTCCATCGACAAACTTGAACTCTTTATTTACTAAAAATTAAATTATTCCAAAATATGATAATTTATATTTAAATAGATTGTAAAAATAAATTTAACTTACCTTATTGTTTGTTTTATTTATATTTCAAAGACAAATTCATGTTGATTCAAGATCAGCTGTTAATTAAATACGCCCCCATGTTAATTTTGAAGTGAATAGCACACGCCCTATTTTAATTTGTTCCAAATGAAAATTTGATAATGTAAAATTGCCTTTAGGCCATATCCCTTTCTAATTCCATCCTTAATTATTAAATGAATCTATTTTTTTTATTCAAAATAAATTTATTATCTTTACTTCTTTAGATATACAATAATGTGTTTAAAATGAAAATCATATATACCTGGTGGAGATGATAATAATAAAAAAATCTAGATATGCCTCTGGCAGTGGTCAAAAAATATAATATTTTAAAAGAATTCTTAAGGATATTTTTTTATTTAAATAATTTATATGTTTGAAAAAATTGACCGCAACCGGGAATTGATGAATCGAGGTCTTTGAATTTACCCTTTCTCTGGTCAAAGGAATCTTAATTTTTAACGTAATTTATCACATTATAATATTTTTAGTTTATCATCAAATAAATATTTATTTTGTAATATCTAGATTAGCAATAAATTTACTAACAATGTCACATTATAAGTTATAAATAGAATTTATTATACTTAAACCAGTATCTGATGGGATGCAGCCATCCAAAGAGGATGAAATAAAATAAAAATATATTTATTTATAATATTGCACTTTATCGGCGACGTTTAGGGCGCTCATCACTTCTCTCTTCAGGACTGATAAGAAATAAAACAATATTTTTTAATCTTTCTGAGGCCATATAGACCTAGAAATAATCATTTATTTATACAACATTTCCGATAAACCTTGTAGTCCATCCATATTTATTTATATATATAATTGACAAGTAATATAATTTTTTTTTTATTGTTGCTCAGAACTGGAAGCGAATCATTGACCTTTAATCTGCTCCAAGAGATAAAGTAAAAAGACTATTACAAATGACATGTAAATATTGTTATATAAATATAATATTTAAAAAACTTTACGCAAAAATTTTGACTAAGTCGGCAAGCGATCCACTGTTGTAATATTGTTATTATTATTTAATTTATTTTCGGCCGTTGGCTAAATATTATTTTTAAAGAATTAAATATCTGAAATTTTATTTTTTAAAGTAAATAAGGTAATAGGCCGAGTCAGTGGGATAGTGAATAAAATGCGTAGTCTTGTTAGTGAGAGTTTAATAAACACTTTTGGGGGAACGTTTCGGCACAGTTCTTGCCTTCATCATCCCTCTAATGGTAAAATTACAATTGTCCTTTTAAGTTAAGATATACATATACAAGGTGTATAATTTTTTTTTATAAAATATTTATATACCCGTCATTGTTCGATCACTCAACACAATATAATAGTGATGTTGAAGATCAACAAAAGTTGTCAATAAAGGCAAAATTATTTTTTCTTTTAGTTAACAAATGTTTCTTTCCACAATTATTATATTGTATTAACACCGATCGATATAAATATATAAAAAATTTTACATCTTATATATGTATATCTTAATTTAAAACGGCAGTTGTAATTTTATCCATTACAGGAATGATGAAGGCACGAACTGTGCCAAAACGTTGCCTCAAAAGTGTTTATTAAACTAAAATAGACTCTACACATTTTATTCACTACCTAAAATTTTATTTGTTACGACATTATAAATTTTTTATACATATTTAATTAATTGTTTTTCTTCTAGATAACTTTTTCCTTGCTTTCAATTAATTCCATTTAAAAATAACATAGAATTCCAAATCATACCTAACTTAGGTTGAATATCTATTCATATAAATATATGTGACCCGTCAAATTAAATTAAAGTTCAAGGGTTTTGGAAAATAGCCTCTTGGCCGATCACTGACTCGTGGATGATATGTCTGCGGAGAGCCCGAGAGCCCAAGCCTCCTTATTCCCTTCTCTTCCCTGCCTCTCCCGATCCCACCCAAAGGGGGCCCCGACAATTTGATGCTATCTTCATTCCAGTCTGATATCTACAAATTTATTTGTTATATTTATAAGTATACAAAGTATTAAAACATTCACTCCTTTACATTTAAAAAAAAATTACTTTATTTCATTCTCTGCTTTAACAGAAGAATAATTTTTAAAAGGTTATTTATTTATTTTTATTGCTTCACGGCAACCCAGGGTATTCTGTTATTCATATGTTATTTTTATTTATTTATTGTTATTCGATAGCGGAAGCCATATTGATATTTTTAAAATTATATATAAATTAAAAATATACAACACATGTTGCCTCGGAATTAGTGAAGTGGCTTATTTCAATCAATATTCTAAATAATGAAATCTTATTTTCTTGATCTTAGTTGATTAAGCGGCGCATGTCACTTACCACTTGTATTTTTTTTTTTAAGGAATAGCAATGAAAATTATTGAAACTAAAGCAGTGTAAAATAGTCGAGAATCCTAATCTTAAAAGATCTAAATCTGAAATAACCGTATTCTTGAAAAATAAGCATAATAATAATAATTATTATTATTATTTTGGAGCAAAAATAAATCAAATACTATTAACGGAATTGGATCGCCGACCATACACTCAAGTTAAATTTGAAAATAACTAAAAAGAAGGAAAAAACTGTAAAATGAAATTCCGAACAAGAATAAAAAATTTTGGTACTACCCTCAAATTCTCGATACTCTATAGGCGAAATATAATAAATAAATAAATTTATTTATTTAGGACCTGGCACAAGTCCTCGGTGGTTAGGTCCAATTGAATACAAATACAAATTTACAAATTACATAACATAAAACAAAACAAATACAAAAATAAAAAATAGAGGTAGAAATAACCAATGCTCATTAACAAATAACATGTTCATACATTTCCATCGAAAGAACAGATAAAAACATAATTAAAAATTGCTCAATAGCACGTGACCAGGAGTAAAAGACGCATTAGCCATCCCGACATTCGCCTTAAGCTCTTAAGGAAAACCTGGCCAAAATCTTAAAAAGGATGGTAAATAAATATATAAATTTATATTTATATATAACTTTGGAATCTCACTTTGTCCCTGCCCTCATATATAACAAAAATATATATATATATTATTGAAAGTCCATTATATGATTTTCCATCCCATCATTCAAATTATTATAAAAAAGTACTAAT